>LFZO01000032.1:0-129652 GCA_001578225.1 Pseudocercospora musae | reverse complement strand
CTCCTTAGATGTCTAGATTAACCTTTCTACAACTCTATTTTAGATTGAGTTATATGCTTTAGTTATGTAATAGGAGATTCTAGATTCTTTCTCCTACTACTTAAGTAATGTAAGCAATTCTCTTGCTCTATTACTTCTTACTACCTAAAGCTAATTCCCTAATTGCAATTTAGCTTTTCTTCTCTATCCCTACAATGCATTTGCTACATCTTCTCTTGATTTTAATAGGAATACCTACTTCTTTCTTAAAAAGTTGTTAACAATCTCAAGCTACTATTTGAAACCTAATCTTAAGACAGGTAATAGTCTACAGATATTAATTGAGATAAGGGCAAGCCTAGCTAGCTTTCTCTTAGTCTCCTTACCTCTATGTTTTTTCATTTTGGCTAGAGAACACACCCTGTAGGGCTAATGCTTTGTAGGGATAGGGATTTTGTCCTTTAGGTTAGTTACTTTATAGAGGTCTTTTAGCATTCCTTCTCCAAAGTGTCTAACTCTTCTATGCCATAGCTCCTACTAATCCTAGTTAGTCTAGGCTACAAGTGCATAGGCTTTATCATTCATTAAGTCCTAGGGAATGCATGTATATACGAGTTCATCTAGGTCTTAGCTAATTTCCTTAATGAATGGCACTCCTCCTAAAAGCCTTGTCTAAACAACTAGCTTTCTATTAGGTAAGTAGAGTGTGAATTTTGGTAGTTGAACACTAAACTACTTACTAAACTAGTTCTAAGAAACAAGATTGACTCTAAGCCTAGGTACAAAGAGAATACCTTTCAATACAATCTATTTGCCTTTCCTTCTACCCATAACTATACTTCTAACATGTGTAGCTATTAAGTAGCTATCCCTAACCTTAATCCACTTTTTCCTCTTAAGAGGCTTTAGGTCTCTAAAGAGTGATTCTTAGTTAGTTATGTAGGCAGAAGTATAGGAGTTAAGTAGCTACTTAAATAGCTTATACTTACCTTTTACTTTAATAGTTAAATGAGCTACCTTATTAACGTCTTCTTCCTTAGAGGGGGGAGATGATTTAGAGGATACCTCTACATCTTATATTACATAGGCCTTCTTAGAAGATGGTTTCCTAGTCTTCTTCTCTAGGGATTGTATCTTTAGGCTTAGTTTCTTTACTATCTCTTTAAGTTGCTCTTTGTCTAGTAAAGATCCCCTCCTAGCTTTAGATAGGGATTGTTTCTTTGCTATCCTATAGCTTTGTCTTGGCTAGACAGCTGCTTTTGCCTTATCTAGGCTAGGGCATTCTTTGATCCAATGCTTCCCTCTATATAGGAAGTATAATAAGTCTCTGCTTACTCCTACCTAATTCCTTTTCTTAGCAAACATAGCTGTCTCCTAGCTTGTTATCTACTCTTGCTTTTCTCTTAGGATTCTAAGGATGTCCTATAGGCTAAGGTCCTACCTTAGGTTAATCCTATCCCTAACAGTGCTAAATGATTCTAGAAGGGCTACTAGTAACTGCTAAATCTTCCTCTCCTTAGTCTTGATGTCCTTGAACTAGGGAGAGATAGATACTGCCTTCCTAGCTATACTACTTAGGCTCTACTATGCTTTATCAATTGTCTAACCCTCTTCTATACTAAAATTAGTATACTACTAGAGTAAACTTCTCCCTATTACCTACAGTTTCCTCTTATATTTCCCTTTTACCTAGTCCTATAAATGCTTTATATGTTTAAGCTCTTAACATTCGTCCTAGTTATCTTCTAAAATGTAGATAAACATTTTATACAATGCTATTGCATTGTAAACCTTATAGCTTGCTCTTCTAATTAACTAATTCAAAGATTCTAATAATGTTGTTAAGATATGCTTAGATAGTGTCGATACTAGGGTATTAAGGACTACTTTATCTAGTACCCATTCAACCTTTAGCTTTATTAGGTACATCCTAATAATCTTGAACTATAATTCATGATTCTCCCTTGTTAAGATTGGTATAGCCCTTCTCTTGCTAATTCTACCTTCTTAATCCATAGTTTCTTCTATAAATCAAACCTAAACAAACTCTAGAAACAAGCTCTTTCTTTAATCTAAAAATGATAGTTTCTAGATAGCTGTCTTCCTTAGTTAGCAGATCCCTAGCTCTACTAAGCCTATAATAGTTTGAAGGTTATTAACAACTTAGCTTAGTTTTGGAAGGTTACTGAAAACTTGGAACAGATTCCGGCTCTATAGGGCTAATAACTTCCTCAAGTCCTTCCTAACTATATACTAACAAGTTAGGGTATTAGCAGTACTAAGTGCTAAGTCTGAGGCTTATCTAAAGGTGCTCAAAACTCAGGCTTATCTGTTCCCTTTACACTTTCTAAGTGTGCCTTACTAGGTTCTTTCATAGCTTATATGTATAGGGCTTCTTTGTACAATATGTATGGGTCTACCTCGAGTCTCCCTCCCCTATTTTACCTCTTCCTTCTAGGACTAGACTTATAGGTCTAGGGGTAACCTATACTGCTTTAGTCTTTCTTCCTTATAGTTGCAAACCCGGGCTCATAACCTAACGAGCTAAGGAGGGCCGATAGGTATAAATGGATCATAAACTACAATAGAAGCTACAAGGAATAGTAGGGGCCAAAGTAGGAATAGCAAGTGTGTTGTTATTATCTATAGGTTGGAGCTGAACCTAAAAGGTGTTAGCTTGGATTAGTCACATGATAGTCATCATGTGATCCAGTCTGCCTTGGCATCCCTTGCCAGGTTACTAACTAGACTGTATATTCCAACAATATATATTAAAATAGATAGTAGATACGAGATATTAAGAAATACAATATACTAAGGAATACAATATATTAGGAAACTAAGGAATAAGAATTTCTAAGAAACTAAGAAATACGAAGTATTAGAATATACGTCTAGTACTATATTTAGACTACTAGGCCTCTACTATAGACTATACAAACTACTATCTATATAGTATCCTTATAAGGCTAAACGTTAATCTAAGAACGATAGCTTTTCCTCTTTCCTTACTAGTTTCGCTATCTATATATATTTCTATACTACTATTCTTTCCTTCCTTTCTAGTAGTTTAAATATATAATATTTAATCTCTTTAGACCTAAACCTCTTATAGTAGTACTACGACCTTAAACTCGCCTTAATATATAGTAAGGTATATCTCTAGTATCTATCTACTTAATCCCCTATACTAGAAATAGTCGTCTAGTACCTCGACCCTAAGCCTTGGGACTTATAATTATATTCGTTTAAGCAAAAACATTCCAAATCGTTGCTCTCAACATGCCCCTTTTCGCCGACGGAGGCGTGTTCGTAGGGAAGCCAGGAGGTTGCGTAGACGCGGGCCACGGCTGGAATATCGGCTTCTCTACTGGCAGGAGTTGGAGGTTAGACAGTTCGGTCAATGAGGTTGTAGTCTTGGTTGCACTGGTTTGAGAAGTGGTTGAACTTTAGACTGGACAGGTATGTTGGTTTCAGAGTAGGTGCTGTCGATTTAGGATATTGCTCGGTGATTGCTGAGATTGAAGAGCTGTGTAGTTTGCTCGAGCTGACGAACTATGGACAGATGGATCAGCCATAGGACTTGAGCGCTCGAATCTTGCATTACAGAGTTGAAACCGATTGGGCTCATGGCTACGTGATACGGCCAGTATCTTTATTTCTTGCCTCTTCCTCTGGCATTGAAGCTCTTCAACGGATCCAGCCCTTTGCCCTTCGCAAGCCTACCCTTCCCTCTTGCCTTGTTGAACGCTCTCGCTTTTCGAATCTTGTTCTCCTTGTCCTTTCTGATGCCCACATATCCTACGTCTTTTGCGACAGCCTGCTTGCCTCCTGGAGGTAAGAGGTAATCCGGCACGTGCTTCAAATGAGGCTGGGTCCTCACAGCGTGAGTCTCATTATCATGCCGCAAATGCTTCAAATCCTCGGGGTTCTCCTCAAAATGTCTCTTCAGCTTCTCGCTCTTGATGAGCTCATTCCTCAGCTCTTGTGTGCGAGCCTCGCGAACAGCAATTCGGGTCACAGCACGCAAAGCATCCGCCAGTCGATACCGGAAACCTTCTAGCTTCGCCCAGTCCAGACCCCACTCCTTTACTTCCGCTGCCTTCTCAGCTTGCTTCTTGACGATCTTCGCGACAACCTCTTCATCATTCTCACATTGATCGATACTCGTAGGCTTATGCTTGCGATACAACTCTTTCGGCACCCAGAAGCTGAGTGCCATTCCTGCCCGCCCTGCTCTTGCCGTACGACCGATTCGGTGCGTGTATGACTTGTTCGATTGTGGTAGGTCGAAGTTAAGTACGCAAGCAACGTTCTGGAAGTCGATACCACGAGAGACACCATATTCGCGATCACTTCTCGATTTCGGCTGCTTCTTTGCTGGTCGTGATATAGATGTCTCGCGATCTTCCTTCTCAGCATCCTTTTCTTCGGCCTCTTCCTCAACGTCCCCTCTTCCCTGCTCAGGCCCCCGTCGTTTCTTCCTCTTGCTTCCCTCATTGCCCACCACTTCCGCCTCGTCTGCAGCAATGATGGTGTTGTAGACACCGCGGTTGAACTCCTGTACAACGTGAAGCCGACTGTTGACAGGCAGCTCTGAGTTCAGCACACAAGAGCGTATGCCGAACTGCTCCAGGAATAGCTTCACACGATAGCAGCGATCGATATCTGCAACAAACACAATGAACTTTCCCTTGATGAGTTGCAGCTTGAAGATTGCATAGAGCAACAGAAACTTCTCATCCTCGGCGGTTTTGACAGTGTACTGCGCCAGAGTTGGCGTCTCAATCGCCTCTTCAGCCTTAAGGTCTAGGATTTCAGGCTGCTGTGAGCCTTCGGGGAAGAATAAAAGGCTCAGTCTGTCCAACTGGTCGGAGAGGGACGCAGATACCATGATTTTCTGTACCCCAACTGGAAGGGCACAAGCAATGGCTCGCACCTCTTCGTTCTCTTCGTACCCGAGTATCAGATCCGCCTCGTCGATGATCAGATGTTTCAATGCGTCTAATTTCAGGACCTCTTGGTTGTGGTATTGACATGCTCTCCCTGGGGTTGCAATCACTATATCTGGCTGCTCACACAACCTTGCTCTTGTCACGTTTGCATCCTCATTCCTCGTTATATTCTCGATTCGGATTTCGTTCGCACAGAACGATGTGATCTCTTTCAGCGCATTGGTGACTTGTGTCGCAAGCTCTTTCGTTGGAACCAAGATTAGCAGTGACGTCGACTTGGGCTTTTTTGAGCTCGCTTTGCGCTGCAGAACGGCATGGACAGTGGGAAGGAGATATGCCAGCGTCTTTCCAGAGCCAGTCTTCGCGCGCGCGAGCACATCTTGGCCTGAAAGTGCCAGCGGAATGGCTCGCGATTGTACGGGCGTTGGAGTGGTGAAGTTTTGCTTGCTGATGGCTTGGAGGAGACGAGGATCGAGGCCTAAGCTGGCGAAGGCATTGGAGGCGGCCGTCTTAGTGTCTTCAGTTTTCGATGGCTCCGGCTCCGGAACACCATGCTCGTTCAGTTTGCGCTTCATTGTAGGCAATATGCGCCGGCGCCAGCGTTGGATGATGCTTGAAGATTTCACTGTCTCCGACGAAATTTTGGCCGAGATTCAAAGATAGGTATTTATAGCAGCTGCAGGGATACTCGGTCTCGGATCTCCTGGCGTCAACCTCGCTCCACGTACTCTACTCCCTATGCAACACTGCGCGACGGCCCCAAAATTTGATTTTGCATTGATTTGGCATTGATCTGGCATTGATTTAGCATTGATATGGCATCGACGACTTGCTCCGGGACATACAGTACTGTACACAGCTCTCTCGACAAAGGATGCGCCACAGCAAGCATTGGCAAGCATCGGCAAGCATCGAACAAGAGTGCCTTTGCTCTGCAGGCGTTGGCATACCAAGCACGACCTCTCCATCACTCGTCGACTATGGAAACATGCCTCGACATCTTCAATGCCCGGCTTTGTGTGCCTACGGCGTGAATGCTCGCGAGAGAGCTTGTGAGAGCGCAGCAAACAGGTTGGCTTGGGCGACGACCACTTAAGTACTACCTCCAATTTCCTTCCGTGTCTGTCTTCCCTCCAACACCTTCTGCAACCAAGTCAATTGCCTCGTTTACCGAACAACACTCGACCTTACTGAAATCGTTTGAAATTCGGCAGAACAAGAATCGACTGAAAGAGGTGGAAAGAGATAGTTCTAGTGCGAGAAAGCCTAAGCAGATCCGCAAGGAGCCATTGACACCAAAGACAAGTACCACACTCGCTCTTTTGCCATGGCCACGTGCCATTCAGAAAACGGCTCTGGCCTGAACGGCAACGTCCCGCAGCCCGAGCAAGTGCAGCCAGACAAGTCCGGCATTATTGAATCTTGGCTCGACGATGTTGAGATCACCCCAACCGAAAGTCTTACAGGTCTTCAGCCTTTCAATCCGAAGACTTTCGCCAAGAACGATACCTTTCTCTACTGCAACGTTGGCAAAAGTGACTTGCTCAAGCATCACTTTTGTACTTCCAGCGACAAAAAGCTCATCGAAGCAACTTTCAAAGATCACGTACTGCAACAGATAGGTGCAGGCTCTCAGCCATATAGCACCTTCAGTAAAGGCAGATTTCTGGTCAAAGACTCCAGCAATATTCGCAATGTTCTCGTGACAACGAAATGTGTTGCTGTTGTCATCACTTGGAACGGCCCAGGCTACCCACCCGCAGATCTTCAGAAGGAGAGCTTGGTCCAGAACGGAGTCCTGGCAGAGAACACCGCTGGCGGATCAAAGAATTCGATCGGTCCTGCACTCAACACTGCAAACTACAAGAAGAGCTGGAGAAATCCAGAGCACAATGCAGGCCGTCGGTGGCGATGGGTGAGAGTTGAGCTCTTCAAGCACAACGACCAGGTCTCGGAAGCTCTCGATAGCTTTGCAGAGACCTTGAAGCAGGACCGCGAGTACCCGGGTGACGTTTCTGTGGAGCACGGAACGATGTTCGTTGACGTTACGAGTGTGTCCGTGACCGACCTTTTCTCAAACACTGGCGTTGAAAAGCTCGGGATCAACGTCGCAATGTGGAACGAGGTCACTGTCGCTTTGCTGACCAAGGAGTTCAATGAACGTCCGGAGGTTGCGAAGCACGCGAATAAATTCTTCGATCTCAAGCATGATGTGACCGAAAACCTTTTCGGCCTGAAGCTTTGTGTGGGCAATGAACGCAGAATCGGCATGGACGCCAACGACAACTTCGTGCTCTACAATGCTCCATGTGCCAAGTTCTTCCACAAGAACGGTGGCTCAGTGGCCGAGTTCCTGCTGGATCGCTGGGCAGGACGTTCCATGCCAGATAGTGAAGGTCTAACCAAGATTCTTCGTGGCAAGACTGTGCGTTTCCACACAGATGACGGCTGGGTAACAAAGACCATCCGGGAAGTGCACGGCAGCACATCAGAACACGCAACGGAGGATGACAAGCACACATTCTGGCGTGGAAAGATCGATCACAAGTTTCTTCATCCCGGTCTGCCATGCATTGACGTGGGCACAAGATACAAGCGTGAGCTTATGCCGGCGGCTCTTTGCAAGTTCGTCGGCGCACAGACCTACACTGGCCCTGGTACTTGCTATGAAGTGAAAGCCCACTTGCAAAAGAAGGACTCTATCAACCGGAATGTGCGAGTTGGTCAAGCTGCATATGAGATACGAACAACGAAGCCGACAAAGGTATCTCGAAAGGTGAAATTGGACGACTTGAGCAAGGAAGCTTTCGAGGTCAATATGAAGGTCGGGTTTGTCGAAGTTGGTGTCGAAAGCAGGCATTCGGCAGAATGGGCGATCCTTCGCCGCAAAGTTGTTAACATCTTGGAGGAACACCAGCTGCTTGCGATCGGAAACCCATGCGACTCCAAGCCGCTTTTCTTGCAGTACAGCGAAGGCGAAGGCAGTACAAAGGACTGGGCACTTCAGCTGCGCCGGTGGAAGCAGAACATTCAGGTCGAAGGCGAGAAAGTGCTGGCGATCGTTCTCCTTAACGATGATGAACATCACGCTACCATTTACAACGCTTTGAAGGGCCTAGGTGACTCGACTCTTGGTATCCAGACTTATTTCCTCAAGGCTACGGTCTTGAAGGACAGGGCTTTCGAAGATGGAGACATGAGCATGGCTGCATACGAGGTGGTCCGACGCATGGCACGCCGCAACTTACCGACTCTTGATCTCTCTGATGCCAAGCTCGACATTGCCATAGGGATTCATGTTGAGCCAGTGACCATCAACATGAGAGATACCGACGAGAACTGCCGCCTAAAGAACAAGCAGGATCGCAAATATCTTGTTGCTCTATCTTCACGGCACACTATTTCGAGTCAAGATTACAAGACCAGCGAACCACGGCTGTTCGCGTCTGATGAGCTTCGGGGTCCGAAGCACATCAAACGTGAGCTCAAGAAATTTCTTGTTGGCTCGACTTCCAATAACACTGAACATCAAGTGACTCTGCTCAGAACCGGCTCGAGAGTCGGAGATGTTGAAGTAGAGGCCAAGGTGCTGTTGAAAGAGGTGAAGGAGGTACTTGGGCAAGCTTCCCAGGTCTCCTACATCTCTTTGTGCGCAGATCATGATCATTCCTCAAAAACTTTGGCGCAAGACCGAAACGAGTATGCTCAAAAGTCGGAGGGAGCCGCCATGCTCCTCGCAGATCTGCGAGAGCTGTCAGAATACCGCATTGGCAAGCTTTACCGGCGCACAGCTGCCAGAACCACCACTGACGTCTTCAATATCCATCTCTTCGGGGACAGACTGGCGGCCGAGGCCGTTGCTGAGCCTTTCGCAAAGCAAGAGTCACCCATCGAGCCCAAGCCGACAAGACTGTTTCGCGACCTTGTCATCAGTACCGCGCATAACGGCACTGCAGTGGACAGTGGCTACGGCGGCTCTCAGACCCCATCGTCTAGGACCACGAGCCCGACGGAGTCAACACATCAGATACAAGTTCGTGGTGGGCTCCCAATTACGAAGCTTGAGATCAAGCGCCTGGTCGCCCTTTGGTCGGACGCAAGCCTTGGTCTTCACGATACCAAGCTCCCCATTCCTTCTCATCTGGCGCAAGCTGCTACGAAGAGGGCTATGACTCATCTCTCCGAAATCTCTACAGATCAGCAGAAGACGAAGTACGAAACCCCGAAACTCAACCCAGTACACAAAGACGTGAAGGACACCCTTTACTACCTTTAGAGTCGATCATTGTGCCGTTCTGTACGACTATCAACATCTTCACTTCTGACACTCATCCAACGACACTTTTGCACAAGTCCTCTTTCCTGAAAGAGGCCGGCTGCCCTGGTAGCTGTGTCAAGCTCATCTCGCTTCATTGGGAGCCACTGGCAGATTTTGGGCGCTGAATAGCAAGTGATCTTGATCAACATAGATAGCTTTGAAACAAATACTTGCTCCTCAATTGCCTCATACATTCAACATTGACCTTTCAAATTCCTCCATTGCACCCCGTAGCCCTTGCTGCTTTAAGCCTGCTGCACATCGAACTCAAATTGGAACTCAATCTCCTCTGCCCAGCCATTCCGATTTCCTGTATTGCTGAGCGTAGAATACCTTCTGACTAACACCATCCATAGAAAGCGCACTTCACCTCTAGCCGCTTTCTTCAGTGCAACAAAGATGCAAACACAATTACAAGAGGAAGTAGACACATACCGCATGATCGACTTTTCCGAACAGGCCTTGAATGCTGGATCGAAAAAAAAAGAAAGAAAACGACGTAGAACCCAGTACTATCAAGTCGAAGCCGCTGTTAGCAGAGAACGCGAAACTAGAGAAAGGCTCAACAAAGCCCAACGCGAACGTGAGACTCTTAAAAGTCAGCGTCGTGATCAGCAAACAGAGATTTTGATGCTGGAAGCGAGGAAGTTTGAGGACGACAAGACTATTTCTGAATTGAGGAAGGAATTGCAGGCTGCGAGGAGAGGATTTGTTGAATCACGCCGGGAGCAACAGCAGCAAACTGCTGCGTCAGATGAAGTGGTAACCTGCAGAGACTCACGAAAATGTAAGAAGAGGAAGGAGAAGTTGAAGAGGCTGAGGGCGCAGCGAGATGTACTTCGGGATGAGCTTGATGGTGTGCGAAAAGAGCGCGTGATGGAGCTGGAGAAGGTCGTGGATCGTGAGGAGCCTTATTTAATTGGTGTTTTCAGATTGATGAGAAAGCAGGTTGACGATTTGCGCAAGGAGAACGACAGACTGGTTGAGATGAGTGCGGCTTTGATTTCCGTTAGGACTACTTAGGGATATGGGTGAACTGTCCAAGAATCCTAGAACCCTTCCTTTCGAAGACAGTGCCGAAATTCCTGAATGGCAGAGTCGCTTGCCTTGCCAAAATTGCTTCAAGTGAAGCAGTCCTAGCTAAGAAGAGTTCAAGCCCCAGGTGCTAGGACTGCTTCACTTAGGGTTCCCTCTCCGAAAGAATGTCTTCCTCGCCGAACCTGATATACCACGAAAAGGGGGGATAGTATCGGTATTGAGCAAGATTTCTTGCACTCCATCGATCTGCTTCAGGATTTCCAAGGCAACTTCATGCACCTCGTCCAAGCCTGTTCCCCAAGTCTCGAACGAAATCCCGGGGTATCGACGCGGGCACACCAACTGGCAGTGAACACGAATGGCATCCAATCCAGGTAAAGGGAGCAAGTCCTTGACCCAGCCCTCGAAGTCCATCTTCACGAGGATGAAGAAACCATCAATTCCTCGCATGTATGCATCCCAAAAGCATGAGAAGCATACCGCTCGAATGGTGGTTCTGGAGATCTCGTGCCCTTCAATAAATCACTTCAGATCTTCGATACAGTTGAATTCGAAATCTTTGTGCCGCAGGTATTCCGGGTAGGCCTCCGAGAACCATTCCTTGCATACTAGGAAGTCGTTGACTTGTGTCAGGTGCTCCAATGACTGTGGTTGCTGGTCGCCGAAGGAGATTCGGCAAAGTCCATTGCGTGTCAGGGTGAGTTGATGGATTTCGACACGAAGTTCGGCGGGAAGCCGATAGAAATGACAGTCGGCATATTGTAAACCAGCCTGCATCTCGCCCCCTATCCCCATGCTGGATGGGTGATAGTGTGTGCAATCAACGGCCTGGCCGCGAATCTGCAAGGTGTTGCCGACTGCTGTCGCTCAACTTTAGTAGCCCTTTGTTGGTAGCTCATTCCGCCCGCCAATTCCACGGCCCAGGAAAGTCCACCCCAGTCAGAAGCAGCAACAATTCTGCTCTGGGGCCGAGACATACTCGCTGAAGGGTGCGGCTGTTGTAGGTCTTGGAAAGTGGCGCAGCCTGCGCCGATGGGAGACGTCGCGAAAGCTAATGTGTCGGTCGACGCATTTTGTCCAAGTCAAGCGGCCTTTTTCGCTGGCTGTAGCACTGAAGTGCAAAAAGTTTTCCTGGTGGTAATGTGTAGTGGCATTCAAGCATCGTGATAATCACCTTCTCGCGCCTGTACAGCCAAGAAGAAGAACCATGATCTCCTGAGCTCTACGATTCACGCATATCTGAAGCTCGAACAAAGAGGGTTCTTCGCCATTCGTAGCTCTATACGCTCCTCGGCATGCTACTCCGTCTATCGCACATACTTGTCCATGAATCGCTTGTGGAAGTCGCTCCGTAGAAGGTCGTTCACGAATCTCTTCTCCTTGCATCTCTCCTCGGTCCCTCTCGCTTGATTTTTGAATACCACATCGTCATCCCATCGTCTCTTCACCCCGTACTCTTCCTTCTTAGGATTCAGCAACGGATTCCCTAATGCAATGTCCTTCTCTCTCTGTTCTTCTTCCTTCTTGGCTTGCTCCGCAGCCTCCTTCGCGGCTTTCTCTGCGCGCTCGGCCTTGATCTTGGCAAGCTCGCGCATCAATTCCGCCGACTCGTCTTCCTCGTCGTCCTCCGAATCTGATTCTTCTGACGACGATGATGAATCTGAGTCGGCGTCGATGTCACGAGTCTCCTCTAACACTCGCCGCTTCTTGGCCTCGTAGTCCTCTTCCGCTTCCACATCTCCGCTGCCTTCTTGCTGCACATCGCTAATTTGGCGCTTCACCCCACCTGCCTCGCCCTCGCCGGCTTCGATCTGCTTTGGGGGCGCGATATGCTCATCATCGTCGTCGTTGTCGCGTCCTTCCTTCTTGGCGAAATGCTTTGATTCGGCCTTGAGCAACTCCGCCCTCATGTCCCGCCTTGCCTGCTCAGCGCTGGTTCCTTGGCCCGCCTGGCGAAATTTTAATGTCTTATGCGCTGGAAGAAGGCGCTGGTGATATGCTTCACCGCGCGCAGCTTCCTTGCCTCGCGCGGGATCGAACGTCGGTCTGTGAGCGGTCGTCATGGCTGCAAAGTACTGTTTTGTGTTGAGACAAAATTGTTGTAAATCTGGTCGCTGTTGCAAGTTCAGTGCAGTTGCGATCCATAATCCACAGCGCCGACAAAAGCCCCGCCCGCGGCAAACCTTCCCGCGGCCACCAACAGCCCCTTGCTCTCCTGAGTTCCCTCCAAAGCACAACATCACAGTCTCCTCATCTAATCACGACTTGCCCTACACGGCATCGCGATTGATAATGCCGTCTTATCCCGCGCGAGATGGCCCCAGAGCAACTCGAACAGCACGCATCCCGCTTCAGTCCGCTCGAGCCTTCACAGTCATTCTTTAGGCCCTGTCAGGCCACATTCCTGAAGCTCGGTATATGCCTATTCAATCTTCACAAGATAGCCAGGGAGTCCGCAATCATGCAGACATCATTCAATTCTAGATCAAGGAAATGCTCTGATCGCATTACGACAACATCCTGTTCATGGAGCTATTGCAAGCAGCGATCGTGATGACCAGCTCTTCCATGCATGGATTGTTCCGGTATCTTTGCAACGAGAACTGAACACGATCGAGTGCAACCGCCGTCGGCGCCTGTTTCAGTCATGTTCTGAGGAAGCCAGCCCTAGACGACACATCATGCGAAAGCTACAGGCGGTCTCGGAGACCTTGCGGTGTGCTGATAAGGTCATAGACTGTTCGGTCCGACTTCTGTCAACGGTTGGGTGAAGTACTGTTAGAGGATCTCTTGTTTTCGCATATACCAGCACAATGTCATGTCAACTAAACCAGTCCTCAGTCAAGGCATGGGATATCGTCTCATTATTGGCTTAGGGCTTCTCTTGGGTGAGAGAGAAGATGACCAATGTTGAAAATCTGGTACTTATGGGATCACCAGCTGACATACAGAATCAGCGTTTGGCATGATATTTTCCACGTCCGCTTTCAAGCGCTGTAGCAACGAGACGCAGACATATAGAGGTGTTCAGTATGGCAGGGCGAACAGTCAAAATTGGGTTGGTATTGTCTGCAGTGGGATCGTCATGGACCGGGCCAGCCACTGCCATGCAGTCCTCCGCTAGCGCGTGTCGGTATGGAGTTTCTGGCCCATTTTGGTGAGCATAAGTTTCTGCATCTACTGATATCTCTGCGACTTCATCAGGTATGCTAGTGGCGCAACAGCCTAGACCCTTCTTTTCGCGCGCCTAGCTATTGAACTGAAGAGGAAACCTCCGAACGCATAATCTACTATTATATAGGGTAGATTTTAATATATATTTCTATATAGATATAAAATCTTAAAGATATCTCCTTAGTAGATTATATATTTTATAGTTGTATATATACTATAGTAGTATACTATAGTAATTAGAAAATACTTATAAGAAGTATAAAACTATATTATATATAGACCTTCTATAGAAATAAGGTAAGCTTAACTTCTATCTAGATTTTAAATTATAGTAACTATAGATAGACTTTTCGTTTCTTAATAGTTTAGTAATATAAAATAATTTAAAATATCTATTCTATAGATTAGTATAGGTCTTAATACTATAATATTAAAAGCAATATACGATATTTCTATAGATTAGCTTCTAGAAGAGTAGCCTAACGGTTAGCTCTATAGTCTAATAGTCCAACGCTATATATATACTATTTTAATATAGAATATTCCTGCTTTGCCTACGCTACTAGATGGCATTATTCCTGAACTGCCTCACATCTTTGCCCTAAGCTCATTCCCATCTCTTCGCATCACAAGATGAATTAGCCCAAAATGCCGCGCGAAGCAGATCCGTCAAATAACGAGCGGGAATTCCTACTCTCTGCACTGCGCGAGAACATTCGCCTCGACGGCCGCGCCTTCGACCAATTCCGCAACATCGATCTCGCGTTTGGTGAAGAATACGGCACCGCAGATGTGCGCATTGGCAAGACAAGAGTGCTAGCAAAGATCTCAGCGACTGTGGTGCAGCCATATGAAGACAGGAAATTCGATGGCGTGTTCACGATTTCAACAGAGCTTAGCCCGATGGCGAGCCCAGCATTCGAAGTAGGACGGTAGGTTCGGGCATGCGGCATTGGCCCAGGCCAGGTAGGTGCTGATTCTCTGTTTCATAATAGACAAGACCAGACAGAAGTTCTTCTCTCCCGCATCCTCGAAAAGACCATTCGCAGGTCGGGCGCACTTGACACAGAAAATCTCTGCATAGTCGCTGGCCAGAAGTGCTGGCACGTTCGAGCCGACATTCACATTCTAGACCACGATGGCAATCTTATTGATGCTGCCTGCACAGCCCTTGTCGCCGCTCTTACGCACTTCAGAAAACCAGACGTAGAGGTACACGGAGGAGATGTCACGGTATTTCGTCTCAGGGAAAGAGAGCCTGTGAAGTTACAAATGCAACATCAACCTTTCTGCATTACATTTTCCTACTACGATGCTGGCGAAGTCATGCTTCAGGATGCGACATTACTCGAAGAGCAATGTAGTGAAGGCGAAGTTGTAGTGAGCATCAACAGGTTTGGGGAGGTATGCCAGATTGCGAAATATGGAGGAACACCGGTGGACGGGCTTTTCCTGCTCACGTGCACGAACCTGGCTTTGGAGAAGGCGAAGATGCTGGATAATTTGGTGAAGCAGAGGCTGGAGGAGGATGAGAAGAGGAGGACACCTGTAGGTCTTATGGCTGAGCTAAGAGCCGAGAATGAGAGACCGTCGGGCGGTAGAGGCTCCGAAGTGATACCCGGCTGAACAAGATAGCACGACGACATGTTTCACGAGTAGAGGGGATGGATACCATATCTTGCTATCGACGAGAGCAACGCGAGCAGAGCTGTACGCTCATGTATACCAAGAAGATCACTGTGATTCTGGAAAAAATCAGTGACACTTGGCACGGTGGCTGATGAGCAGAGTTACCAAGGAGCCAGGTATGCGCGGCATACTTACTGCGAGACGTAGTCTTGTGACTACAGCAGGTCCATTAAGCCTTCAACGCGCTGCTTGCAACACGTCACAGCTTGGCCCGCGGATTTCCAGCAAGATTTCGAAGCGTTTGTTAGGATAATGAGATGCCACTGCCAAATTGAATGATAGAGCCCTCCCTTGGAGCATAGTCACGCGGCACATGGCAAAGTAGTGGCTCTTGCCTCGCGAAAGTCTTCACATGCGAAAGCGCGCGACCCGGTCAAAACCTACCCTATATAAGCCTGCAGCAATGAACAACAACTTCTGATCACCGACACCCACCAGTGAATATTCAATCCATCCAGACCACTTCCAACATGGTCTCAATTGCTCTATACCTCGGATGACCATCTCGACCCGCACTGGAAAGGGACGTTAAGGCTACTCACTCTTCTGTCCATCTATCATCCCATTGCGACAAACGCGACCGTCTCGAATACCATCATCGAATGCGCCAAAGATTCAAGACTACTCAGTACGTTCGCGCCAATCTCCCTTTCTTCTCGCGCCATTATCCTCTAGCCACGAACAAGCCCCGCTTCACGCAAAGTTGGCTTGGCCATCACACTACACCACGGCTCAGCCTCATGCTAGTAGCAGTGCGTGAGCAAGACAGTCCGCTCATGGTGTATGCCAGAGACGCCTGTGCAAGTCCTCACATGAAGCATCTTGCAGGCCTGGACCTAGGCGTTCAGCTGTCAGCGCTCGCTTCTCTATCGACACACAGGAAGACAAATGATTATCGCAAGAGGCTAACATTGACTTTCTGACAGACTCCAGCCTTGTTGTGGCACACCAATAAACATCAGAAAAAGCCGAGACACCGTTAACCCTAGCGCTAATACGTAGGCTCACGACTATGGACAATCGGCGTATCTCGTACAGCAGTCGCAGTCCCCGTGGCACCTTTAAGCCGCAAGGAACGTCACTATTCTCCAATCGTCAGTCCGCAACTGAGTATAAGCCGAAAAGGATGCAATGGGATTGGAACGGTCTGGAGAATAAAGACAATGATGTCGAAAAGGTTACTTCTTCTCGATCGAACTCGCAAGGCGCATCTGGAAGGTCTGGCAATCTATCCAGCTCACAGAACACGTCCGGCCGGAAACGGCCAGTTTCAGCTGCAGCTCCGGCATTGGACTCGGCCTCCAAACGCATGAAGACCAGTCAGTCGTCGAGCTTCCTGAAGGCTCAGGGTCGGCCAGAGCGCCAAAGATCGCATGGCAGCATGAGTCGTTCCGAGGCTGACGGGGCCGCCACCAACTTTTCACCTCCTCCCCAGCACCGAGCATCTATCTTCTCCGGAATACCCAGGAATACATCATCAGCCACTTCCACTCCACAACCGTCATCGCGACCATCGTTCTTCTCTAAGCATGTCAAGCCGACTCAAAAAGAGTCCCTGATGGGAATTAAAGCACATGCCTCAATTCCAGCACGACAATCTACTGGCGGGCTTTTCATGGACGACGATTCAGATGATGAGGATGAGCTTGACGACAACCTTCCGGCTCCGCCCCATCAAGACCCCCATCCGAAGCCGCCAGCCCACACCACTTTGTCTGCATTTCCCAAGGAGAATGACTTGGGGCAGACTAGAGAGGCAATCCAGAAAGAGAGTGCGCGACGCCGAGAAGAAAATCTAGCTAAACGAAGACAGGCTCCCGAAAGCAATGGCTTGCCGCAAGCTGAAGAAGAAATCCTGAGAGAAAGCGAAAGACGCCGAGCAGAAATTTTAGCCAAGCGTAGAGGAATTTCCGAGAGCAACGCAGGTCCTCCATCTCTGTTGCAGGCCATTCGAGAAAAGGCAGCGCAGCAACAGAAACGGGAGGTCTCTCCGCCACCATTGAGTAGGCCGTCATCGAGAAGCAGCAAAGGCAGCAGCCAGACCCTCTCCGCGACCTCGAAGCAAGACGAAATAATCTTTGTCAGCTCAAAGAAAGCTTTCATGGCGCCAAGATATCTTGCTGGACCTCAAGATCAAAAGGACGCTTCTGTGCAGCAGGATAACGGCTTTTTTGGAGAATATGTCTCTATGATTGAGGATGCCGCGGAAACGCCTGTAGATCTCGATGATGCCGCGCAAAAAGCCAAGCTTGACGCATTGTTCATCGAATCGGATCGAGCTGCTAAGCAGGCCGAGACTGAAAGAAGATGTGAGCTTGAGAGACAAGACCAAGCACATCTCAAGCGCGAGCGACAGCTTGAGGAAGAGCGGGCCAAGAAGACTGCGGAGATGAAGAAGCGTGCTGAGGAGAGGCGCCGAAAGCAGGCCGAAGTCGAGGCAGAAAATTCGGCAACACGCGCTCGCGAAAAACAGCTCCAGGAGACCCTGCGTCGTAAACGTGAAGCAGAGGCGAAGGCGTTGGCTCAGAAAATGGCAGCAGCTGAGAAACGTGAAGCGGAACGACTTGCTGACGAGCAGAAGCAAGCGAAAGAGCAAGCCTCTAGGCCATCTGCTCTTAGCGAGGGACAACAGCGAGCGCGAGATGAGCGTATTCGCAAACAGCAAGAACGAAATCGCAAGATGTGCATACACGCTGACGGTTTCGAGATTGTAGTGGAAGACGACGAGCCGGACACAGCACAACTTAAGCCCAAGTCTCTGGCGCAACAAGCACGTGAGGCACACCAACGCGAAGCTCATCCCGCCACTCGTGCTGATCTCGTCGATCCTGCTCAGTTGCCTGATCAATCCGCTATAGGCCCAGCATCTCCCAGGCATGTGGCTGAATGCAAAGCAACGACTTCGCTCGATCGACCTATGGGGCAGATTCCCAGAACCAGACCGCCGCTGCTAAGCAGTTCTACAGAGAACCGCAAATCGCTAGGCGAGATCAGTTTCGATGATGGCAAGTTGCTCCATTGGCGAGATACAGAGGGCAAGACATTCGGAGACATCGCGCAGCTTTATCAAAACTTGACAGGAAAGGTACTGGATGAAGACTTCCTCAAACGACGGATTAGTCTTGTCAAAAAGGCCCTAAAGGTCGCAAATGTGTCCTGGAACCTCATCAATGAGTTGGCGAACGAGAACGAAGATGCCAAGGCACAGATCAACATTCTCATTCACGGTGACTCGAACGTTCGACAGCCGGAGCCGCGTCTCACCTCTTCGGCCCCAACTCAACCTATAGGCCAGGATACTGGCCATGCGCGGTCTCTGGGCGAGATTCTCCCTGTAGATGCCAAGCTTGTTGAATGGAGGGCCGCCGGTGACGATTGGACTCAAATGGTCCCCAAATTCGAAAATCTGACCGGAAAAGCGAGGCACCAAGACACCCTTCGCAAGCGCTGTCGTCAAGTTGAGAAAGCCATCGAAGCTGCTGGGATCAGTGGCAAATTGATGGCCTTACTTGCCAGTGGCGACAAGGCAGCGCAGACCGAAGTCAACAGTCGCTGCAAGGAGGAAACGAGCACAGAGTCACTTCTCTCATCCAAAGTCGGTTCTGCATTCGGGTGGAAGGCTAACTCATCGCGTCTATCATCTGAAATTGCTCCGCTGGATGCCCAATTGGTGCGATGGCGGGACACTGGGTCGGAATGGTCTTCGATCAGAGAGTCCTGGCACATCGCCACAGGTGTACGACCCGCTGTCGACACTCTCAAGGGTCGATATGAAGCACTAAAAGAAATTTTCCAGAATACCTTGATCGACGATGAACTCTTGAACGACATGGTTCGAGGGGTACCAGGCGCGAAAGAAGATGTGAACGGAAGGATATTCAAGACACCAAAGCCACCTTTTCCGAGATCTCCGGTTCGCAACGATTCAGCGGTCGAAGAGAGACCGCTTGTTCTGGCGACACGACTCCCACGAGCAAACACTGATGTTGCAGAAACTCGTCCCGTCAATGGAGCAGCAGAGCAGACCCGACGGATCACCAATATTCTGGACGCTTATGCAGACCACGAGGAGATTGAGCGGCCTACTACAGGTGGCAAGACGATCGATGCCAGCTTTTTGTGGTATGCAGCGCAGAACATGGCGCAAGGTTACGAAGACGCATGTGCGCAACTTGACGAGTCCGATGCAGAATCGGTGATCGATCCAGAGGAACCTCAGGACTACGTATACTACACATATGTGGTCCATCGACAAGAGATCTATAACGACGATTCCGACGACGATAAGGGTAGCGACGAGGAGCCGGAGTGGGAGCCTGTGAGCAGGCCATACGAGAACCTAGAAAAGGCCAACAAAGCTGTACTGGCCAATCTGACCAAGATCTATGCCAAGCGGCGACCCATTGCGGACACTCACAACTTGGATATGCAGACTATGACTGACGAAAATGGCATGCTATCAGGCTCAATAGTCAACCCGGAAGTCGGCGAAGTCAACGTGGCCATCAAGCGATATCTTCACGGGTACGACGCAAATAAGCAGCTGCCCCAGAGCAAGGCGCACTGGATTCCAAAGATCTACTTCAGAGTCATGGAGCGGACGACCGTCACCGAGAAGACTACAGAGAATCTGCCGGCTGAGGAGACTGACGATCTCTTTGGAGAGACATGTGAAAGGGTTAAGGTTACGGAGAAGACTGTCGAAGTTGAGCGTCAGCGACCTGACATGACAACTTCTCTAGAGCAGGCGAATGACTGGGCAGCTGTATACTTCGCAAAGACGATTGTGTCACAGAAGGCGAACCTGAATGAGACGGACAAGCTACGGCAGGCTAAGCGTGAGAAATTGCTTGGTCTGCTAGACGAGAATGAATTGTTTCAGGGAAGCGAATTCGATGATGATGGGAACAAGTTCGAGGTCTGGGTGGAGAAAGCGACTATGAGTGGACCGAGAAATATTTGAAGTATAGATAGCACAACAAACACCCGAAGAATATAGCTATGGCCAGGCGAGGATGGTATGTCGCAGGTGCTTCGCCGTAAGAGCAATTTTGGAGCTGTCTGCTGGGATGGATACATGAATGTGGCACTAGATTTCGGCATCCATGCGATGTCCTGGCTATTCAGTATGCAACCTAGGGTATCTTCAATATCCATTCCTTTCCTTTCCCGACTAATCCAACGCCAGAGGAGCTACGCAACCCTCACTTCTTCCCCTTCTTCGACTTTCTATTCGCAGCAAAAGCCTCCTCAGGCGGCTCACTCATCCCAACACCACCACCATATTTCTCCTCCAACCGACCCAAGAACGCACCAGCGCGATCCTGCTGCCTCTTCTGAATCATAGCCGCAAGATCGCCCAAATTTTCATGCTTACTCTTCTTCCCCTTCTTCTGCTTCTTTCCCTCCTGGACCTCCTGCTCAACCTCCTCCGCTTCCTTCGCCTCCCTCTCCTTCTCCCTCCTCGCCCTATCCATCCTCTTCTTCCTCGCACTCTCACTCTCTTGCGCATACTTCTTATACTCCTCAACACTCCCCTTCTCAATCGCCCCATCAATCATGTTTCTGAATCTCTCCTCATCCTCTAACATATCACTCAACATGACAATCTCGTAGATCTTCCCCATATCCCCCTTACACTTTTTATAAGCATCCAAGACAGCTCCCCTCTCTTCCTCACTACCTTTATACTCGTTTGAGAACTGCTGTATTTTTTCTACAGTTACCACTTCATGAAACTGTGTCCGGAAGAAATCCACCCAATCGAAATCGTCATCTTCGAGGTCGAGGGACTCTTCGGTTCGGCCTGTTGTGTCGTAGCGTTTGCGACGACGTTCGTCGGAGAGGATTGCGAATGCGAAGGCTATTTCTTGGAATTTGGTGTGTGCTAATTCCTTCTCGGACTCTGGGACTTTGTCGGGGTGGGTTCTGAGTGCGGCTTTGCGGTAGGCTTTCTTTATGGTGTCTTGGTCGGCGTCTTTGGGGACATCGAGGACGGTGTAGGGGTTGATTGAGGTTGGCGCTTCATCGACTTCGATGTCTTCTGATTCTGCTTCTTTTCGGGTACGTTTGGGCATTTTGATGGTATTGTCGTTATTCAGTGCTTCATTTGTTGAATGTTTTAAAGTGATGGTGTTGGTGATCGCGGAACGCGTCGACGCCGACGCGACTTCTGCGAGATGACGTGTTGGGCCTTTCACATGCAGCAGGCACCTTCATCCCTTCTGCTTACCAACAATCACCGCTTTCTTCACCCAAGTCACATTGCCAAAATGCGATGAACAACGCGAGATCAGGGGAACTTTACCCAGCCAAATACTACGATGCCTCACCAACGTGGTACAGATGGAACAAGCTCTCCGTCGCAGATGTCTACCAACTCCGACAAGAACCGGGTTTCGAAGGTCAGAATATCTGGTTTTGGCTGAACCATCCCATTCAGTATGTCAGGCTTGTTGGGCTCATATGCCAAGTTGACATGGTCGCTGGTGGACGATATGTCCTCATGACCTTGGACGACAGCAGTGGTGCAAATATCGAAATTAAGCTGGAACGAGGAGCGGGCAAAGTATCAGAGAATGGCTTCAAGGAGTATCTCCCTATCACCGACTTGCACAACGTTCTGGTTAGGGTTGAGATGGGTCTACCTATCGTAACTCTTGATCGAACCATTCTCGAGCTGGGCACGATCGTGATCGCCGAAGGACAGATCGGGAGCTATATGCACAATCGGCAGATGGTGCTGTCCCGCTTGCAAAGGGTGCCAGATACGAGAGCTGAGGCTCAGCATTGGGCTAAGGCGGCAGTGTGGAAAGGATTGATTCTGAGTAAGCCATGGGTCCTTTCTACTGAGAAGATGCTAGAGCTTGATCAGAACGCCTGTCAAGAGGCCAGGAAGGAACTCAAGGAGCAGACGCATCGGAAGAAGAAGAGCGCGAAGCGAGAAATGTTGAATGAGCAGCGGGAGAAGAGGAGAGAGCTTGAAGAGGTGCAGATGAATAAAGGAGCCTTGCCGGGCAGTGAGGTCTTGAAGATGCCTTGGGATGATTAAGCGCGGTGTTTGCAATGCTTTTGATACAGGCCGCCCAGCGACTTTGTGGTCCGTGCCACTTGCGCAAGAACCTTCAAGGCTACTTTAGACTCGAGAAGTGACACTGCCTGGTCGACATCACGACGATCATGGCACAAAAGAGGTCGCAGAAGTTCACAAACCTGGATTATTTCTCTAAGGATTTCTGGAAGCAGGAGGCGAAAGTTGCCGAGCTCGAAAAGCTAGCAGCAGTCAATCGCGACTTACTTTTGCAGCGAGGCCTCCTTGACTACCACAAATGCAGTGACGATGAGCTTGAGCGCTTCTACCAACAGCGAGAGCTTGCAACGCACCATGGTAACGTCGATGGTGTCGATAGAGATCAGCTTGTAGCCCGACTTCAGCACGCCGACAACCATGTCACTTTCGACAAGTTCCTAGCGCTTCGCGCCGAGCTTCGAGTCGAGATCTATGAGCACCACATCAAGAGCCTACCGACCACAAATGTCGTGTCGAACAAGGAGTTCGAACAGTTTCAGAGACCTCGCTTCGTTGCAGAGTTCAACAGCCGACCACGACCCACTGTCCGGGAACTACCGCCAATCACGAAAGTATCGCGTCTTATGCGCAAGGAGTGTCTCCCAGTGTGGTACCAGTTCTGTCAATTTGGACCACTGTAGATCACTCCTCACGTGGCAACTACTTCGCAGACTGCGCAAGGAGGAGGCAGTTCTCAGAATGGAGGCGAGGCACGAGTACGTCCGGCGCCGGGCTGAGTCCTTTCGACAGGCCACGGCGAGGAGGGCCGACAAGCTGCAGCTCAGAAGGAACGACTTAGCCGGCCTGATAGTTCTGTTCAATGAGCCTTTGGAGCTCTCTTGAGTATGGTGTCAAGATGAGAGTGCTTGTTGGGCTTGGACCGATCGATGCTAAGACTGGAGGTTGATCACAAATTTACGATATAGAATGCCAGGAACCTCAGTGGGCCGCCGCTGTAGAAGTGGAAAGCCAGTCAATTGTCTCCACAACTTTGACCTCTACCACTGTTGAGCTTCCAGAAAAGTCGGCGTTGGGTGGGACGAGAAGCTTTGTTTGGCTGGAAAATGGATAGGCGGAACTTGGATATCAGCAGATGATGCTGCTGTCTTAGACTGTGATGGTCTCGCTGCCCCTGTAGGCCTCGAGGGTTCGGCTGCTGAATCGATGAACTCTGAATTTGGAACATGCACTTGCAGAGAACGGCAGGAGGTGATGTAGACTCAGAGGTCTGATGCGAGACATCTGCTCTGAGACAAGAAAACAAGTGACAACTCGTGTGCTTTGGAGAAGAAGCGATCAGAAAACCAAAGTGCAGAGCTGCCCCGAGCATAAGAATTCCGCCCTCCTGGGACGAGTGGAAGCACATAGGCTTTCCCAGTAACCATGCAAAGGTACAATCGCAATGCATAGCACTGGAGGCCCCTGAATCAACTGACTTCTTAGTGAAAAGAAAGCGAAATCCTCCATCCTCCTCCAGGAAGTCGGGAACTCGTCCTCCACCGCGCAGACTATTTATGATGGAGATCGTCAGCCACCGGAAATAGAGCCTGACGGAACCGAGTGACAGCGTAGAGAGACCATTCAAATCAGGAGTGAAGCAAAGAACACGCTACCGAGAGCTGAATCTTTGACCAAAACCAGATTTCGTCGCTCGATGAAACGCCATCTCTCAAAGCTCTCTCGCAGAATATCAAAGCTATGTGCTGGGGTTGCTTTCATGCTGGTCGATGAGCCTAACAAGATCGCATCGCGACTGCCTGATTCAAGCTTCAGTGCACGAGAGCCATCCGAAGCGGATAGCGGTGAGAACATCATGGTGAGCAGCAGGTTCGTACGACGAGTTCAGCCAGGTCGGGCAATTCAGCCGTCGATCTCATCCGTCGCACTCGCATTCACTGCTGACGAGCGTGCGTGGGTGAGAACATATAAACCGCTTCCTCTCTACAGCTCATGCCTCTCATTCTACATCGGCTCTCAACATGTCCGATCCCAGCGAGAACAACATCTTCTTCATCTTCGACAGCACCCGACTCCGTTCCCACCTTTTCTTCCGCTGGCTGTCAACGCACCCCAATGTCTACCCAATTTATCATCCCTACGTCATGGCCGCAATGTTCGGACCAGATGGACTTGGCTGGCGGTGGTGACAGATGCATAGTGTCCCAACCGCTGGCCAACTTCCGGGATCGCAACCTGAATCGGAAGTCGATATACATACCGTTGAATTGTGCTCTCGAATACGCTGCGTTTGCGGTACCTTGAGTGAGCCACGAGTTGGACTTTCTCATTTGTACATGTTGAAGTATTGGTACATTGGCGATCTGAGCCGTGAAGTTGCGCCTACAAGCAAAGTCGACATGTTCTGACTGTGAATTTGAATAGCAGAGCAGGTCTCAGAAAAGTCTTGGCGTTAAGCATGTGCACTGACCATGCTTGCTTGGCAATCACAGGCAGCTCTGCCCTCGACATTTCAATTGCATTTATGCCAATCCCTTCGCTGTTCTCAGCAATCACTCGCAACATCACATATGAGCGCTGAAAATCAAACCCAAACACTCGACTCATCCGCACTTTCACTTCGACTTTCTTTACTGTGGCCGACATCGATAGAATAGATAACAGACATCATGTTTGGCAATGCCGCAGCTCGAGTCTTCAGCGTCGCAGAGCTGCTCGAAAATATCCTCGACTTTCTCCCACCACCCGAATTCGGCGAATTATCAGATCCACAGCTTTTCGTCCTCCAGCGCGTCGATCGCACCTTCCGCGATACCATCGCCGGCTCTCCGCGCCTGAGCAAACGAATGTTTGAAGTTGAGCCAGATATGTGCAGGCAGTGGCTGTATGGAGAGAAGAAAGCATTCTGGGCCGAACGAACTCTCTGCGCCATCCAAAAGAAAAGCTCCAATCTCATGCGCACATTTCAAGATGAATTCCTTATTCGACTTCGTTCTGACTCAGCCGTTGATGAGGGCATCCAAGCCATGACGAAGGAGTCGACGACGGGCTCATGGCGACGAGTGAAGCTGGTTAGAGACTCTGCCACTTCACCTGTTGTCGTTATCGCACCTATGCTTAGTGCGATCGACTGGTGGGCATTTGCTGAACCGGGAACGACGCTCGGTGAACTGCTAGATGGAGAATGGGTGGACGATGCAAAGAAACTGCTTTCCAAGACTTCGAAGGATGGAGTACATCTTGCTGTGGAGGACTGGTCGGACCGATTCTGATGCGAATGGCAGGAGGAGGATGCGGGTATCGAGGACTTGTCTGGCTCGGGCGATCTTGTTCTGGGCTTCCATGAGCGTTCCGACAGGGCCATCTACACGACTGCGATCTGGCGATGGAAGGTGTACTGTGTAAGACCTGCAGAAGGAGTGGAAGTGGTTTGCTGGAAGAGATGAAGCGCAGGTCTGATAGCAGTGTCTATGCAGCATTTGAGCGTATTTCTCGAAAGCCAATGTCGGGAGAACTTTTCAACGCGGTTCAATGAAATGGCCCTCGTCTTGCAACGAAATCTTCACGGATGTGCTGTGCTGGTTAATTTTCGACTTGCTTGTTGTGCTCTACCGGACGATGGAGACAGATCTGGCGTGCTGCGTTCACGCAAGTTTCAATCGAGAACTCTTGCCTTTGAAACGCTGGATGTCGAAGGTGTCCTTTCTCATCGCTCGCGATTCCGAAGAGGCACGCATAAAAATTGAAGCCAAAAGGAAAGTTAAGAGATCTTTCATGCGCCGTCCAAAGTGCTGAATCTTGGCAGGAACTGTCTGCAGTATCTCGTGTCTTCGGCATCGAGCTCCTTAAAAATATCCTCGACCAGCTCCTTTTCCAGTCCTGGTTCCTGTTCGGTGTAACCGCTTTATCAAGACCATCTACGCATTCGTAGAACTGGATGCGACATCAGGAGACCTTCTCTACACTGAATGGGAGAAGTGGAACGCTCATCCACCAAACTAGACTCCTGTTGAAGACAACGCGCAACGGCATTGTAAGCCGATGGTGTCTAGCGGTATGATTCTAGATGTTGCAAAGTCGATGCCAGCGAGACGGCTGGATTGACCACGGACTGCATCCGAGTGTGACACGTGCGCTGTGTGTTTTTTGGCCGATCCAGCATTCCCAAATTTGGCCCGTTTATGGAGGATTCGCTGGTCTGAGCCAAGCGTCAAGCTCGCGTTTTGGGGGCCGCGAACTTTGCGATTCGAAATTGTTCAGTGCGCCTTTGCATACAAGCTGTTTTCATAAGGCACACAGCTGTTTCAACGCGGCCAGACCAAGAGGTTCCGGCCCTCAATCTGCGCTGACAAGTACCATCTCGGCGGCTTCTCTGATGGTGTATCGGAGTGGATTTGGGGAAGGAACAGTGCAGGCTGTCGGGGTGGCATATGCAGCTTTTCGTATTCTAGTACATCATCAGCAGCATCTCACATCAGCTTTCCAGGCCTATGTTCATATCTCCGGCCCCCAACTCCGTGCCATGCTCCTTTCTATGCATACAGGTCCAGTCCATATCCTCGTACGTCGGGTCTTCCACGTTTCTAGCCCGTTGCCTATGTAAGCTTCTGCTTGATGAAGAAGGCGCGCAGATAGCTCAGCTGCCATGCACATGTGACAGCGAGCACAGCAGTCTGGATCAGCGACCATCTGACCACTCGTGCATTGACAGCTTCGCTTTGGTCTCGAAACTCCGCCTCCCTCTCTCGTTGGAAAACCTGCTCGCGCCTGACGTCTTGCAACCGCGCAGTCAAGTCCTTAACCTTTTGTACCACTTCGCTAATCTTGCTCTTGTCGCTGCTCTCGATCTGGCTCGTCTCGCCGATGGCGAGGTCAAGCTCCATCTTAACCCCGCCTACTTCGCTGCCGAGGAGATTCCAGCCTCTATGAGAAGGCACGTTCGTAGGTGTGAAGCATAATCGGTGCTCGCCGGAATCAGCAGCAGTGAAGGTAAACTTGCCCTCTGCTCGGCCACGCTGGGAGACGACTCGGTGATCGTTGTCAAAAAGCTCGTCCACGGTGATGTAGATGCCCTATGGAGAAGTGATTAGGAGGTGAGATTTGGCATTGGCTCTTCTGCTTAGAATTACCATGTCATTGTTGGGCTGATAGGTGCGTGTGTTGTGATCGTATAGCGTGGCCTTGAAGTGGCCTGTGATGAGACTATCAGTATGCGCTCTTGAACAGCACGCAATGCGCTCGATTCATGTGCATAGCCGTACCGACAACCAAAGTGTCCTTTGGCAGCTCTTCGAAGAAGCATTTCTGCGACGGCCCATCGATGTAGAAGTACAGCGCTTGTGTGTGAGCAAACAGCAGTGCGGCGCTCGCTATGCTTGATATCGACCACATCATTGCGACTGTGTTGTCTGTGGTGTGAGAGGTGCAAGAGTCCGCGATTCTTCTCCCGGCGATTGTGGACACGCTGGAAAGTAAAGTTAGGGGTCTTGAACCAACCACCACGTGACCACGGCTTCAGCTGCACTTCCACCTTCTATACGAAAGCTTCACCTTCACCTGCACCTCCACGCAGCGCGTGTCTCCCGACATGTATCCCGGATGTCCACCGGTCGTTGTGATCGGCCACTCACAAGCGGCGGCCCTGAGGCCGAACCTGATTCAGCCTTGTAGTACTTCGGCGGCCTCACGGTGTCAGCATGTGCAGGAAAGTAGGTGTTGCTGCCTTCGGTCACGTGTGGCACTGCAACGTACATATATCTCTCGCACTTTCATTGCATCTTCACAGTCTGCAAGAATTGAAAGAAAGTGGATTTGGTACTCCGTATCGTCAAAGCACCATGGGCGAATACAACGCGGAGAATCCCATACATGATTCTGCCTACCAGGGCTACATCTCCAGCTACTCTGTAAACAGCAAATACTCCGAGCTACAAGTCTACGATGCTCTTCGCCGAACTCATGGAGACTGCCATATAACGACCGTCGCCGCGAGGAGTGCCGATCTGATCGGATTTGCAGAAGCTGGTCACGCCAAAGCAAAGCTGGTCCGCGATGGTGACGGCTTCTTCAGCGTTCGATCGTATGCGCCACCGGCCACACGCCTCGAGGGCGGGCATGGCACAATCGGCGAGAAGGTCCGCTTTGGCTTATTCCAGTACTGCTTCGAAGGTGAATGGCTTGATGTCTATCAAGCCGACTGGTACCCATTCGAAGGTGCTTCTGAAAGAATCAGATATTGCTTCGTACTTACTCCGAAGCCATCACTCGGTGAGGGAGAAGTGCATTCTCCGGTAGCGGACCGATTGATCACAGCCGCTGGAAAGTGGTCTTCTGTCCTTCACGAGGAGGTTTATGTCTTCGATTCTGGCTGCTGGACTAAGTCAAAGACGCTCTGGTCTGCTGTGCAATCATCCTCATGGGACGATGTCATTCTCGATCCAGCAATCAAAGCAACCCTGATCAAAGACGTCGAGGGCTTTTTCGACTCGCGAGAGACATACGAAGAGTACGGCGTCTCTTGGAAGAGGGGGATCATCATGCACGGTACTCCTGGCTGCGGAAAGACGATTTCCATCAAGGCACTGATGAACTCATTGCAATCCCGCAATGTCGCATCGCTTTACGTCAAGTCATTCAAAGCCTGTCAAGGCGAGCAATACTCTATCCGCACAATCTTTCAGCAAGCACGGATCATGGCCCCTTGCATGCTCATTTTTGAGGACTTGGACAGCTTGGTCGTCGACAAGGTGCGCTCCTACTTCCTTAATGAAGTGGACGGACTGGAGAACAATGATGGAATACTGATGATCGGCTCCACTAATCACCTCGAGCGTCTTGATGCAGGCATCAGCAAGCGGCCGTCCCGCTTCGATCGCAAATACCACTATCGTCTGCCAGCTGAGAAGGAGAGAAGTCTCTACTCGGCATACTGGAAGAAGAAGCTTGCGAAGAACGACAGGATTGACTTCCACGACGATATTCCTGCTGTGATAGCCAAACTTACCGAAGGTTTCAGCTTTGCCTACATGAAAGAGCTATTCGTACAGACCTTGCTCACAATCGTCAGCGGTCGAGCCGACATCGAAGATGAGGATGACGACTATGATCACATCGCCGAAGCCGAAAAGGAAGCCCAGGCTTTCGAGGCTGATATCGACAACAAGGGTGCCAAAGATCAAGCTGAGGACGCGGATGCGGTCAAGGAAAGTGGAGATGATAAGAGGCCAAAGCAGAAACAAAAGAACAAGGCCAAGAAGCCAAAGCGTCCTTTGCCTGAAATTGTCGTGCCGTCTCACCTACAGACGAACATCTTTCTCAAAGTCTTGCAAAGACAGGCGAAGCTGCTTTGGAGAGAAATGGACAATTCTGAAGATGACGAGGTTCATGGAAGACAAAAGGCTGCTGGACCTTCGAACCCAGAGTACGATGCACTCATGAGCGGGATCAATGCTGGTAACAACATGGCTGACGACGACGAGGGAAGTGGTTGTGATTGCTAGATACATGTACAATCAATCTTTCGAAACTATAGGCTGAGGATGAACGAAGATTTATCACATAAAGTTGCACCGCTGCCACTGAGGCCTGAGAGCTATGTCGGTTTTATTACTCTGAGTGTGGGATATCTATAACAGAAGAAGGAGCGAAACAAAGCACTGCGCTGGCTCCCGGCTGGGCTTCAACGACTGTCAGATGAAGTTGAACTGGGAACGGAGGAGGCTGTTTCGGAAAGAGATTCCTCCAAAGCTTGCGGTCTGATGAGAGAGGTGAGGTGTGTCAGTTGACAAGAGCAGCCATGCTGTGCATGTAATATAAATATAGGATGATATCTGCTTAAACTACGGCTTTGATACCTAAGAAGTGCCTCTGAGCTTGCCAACCACAAAAGTTGTGCCCAAATTCTGCGTTGGAGCATCGTTCGGGTACTGCAAGTGCTGGGCATTGATTCCGTATCCGTGAGTAGTGTCGCAGACTCCATCGCCATAAATGCACACGTCCAAAGTCTTGCTGATCCAGTTGCTTGGAATACCCGCAGAGCCAAAAGCGGAGAGACCGTTGACGTTTCGTGTGGTTGTGCCGCCGTTGTTGTCCACGTTGCAGGTCAAACCAGACTTGTGCTGTGGGTTTCCGATGAGGAACACGCCCTTGACGGCGTTGAAGTTGGCTCCAGTAAGTTGGGACAGGGCGTTCACAGTGGCAGCGGCGCCTTGAGAGTAGCCCTCGAGAATGAAGCATTCGTTGGGGGAGGTGGCGAGGGTGGTCTTGATCTTGTTGATGATCTGCGAAACGAAAGGTCAGCTTACAAAGTAGCGGTGCGTCTACCACGATGAATATGTAACATACGTCCTGTGTGCCTTGTTGGGATTGTTGGTTGGCTGCTGCTGGATACACTACATTGTAGACCTTGCCCCCAGACACCTGGCTTTGGATGTTGGCATTCATGGTGCGGAAGCCAGCTGAAGGCCCCTGTGTTTCGCCAGTACCTCTTGTATTAATGAGGGTATAGCTTGAGCATGTTGCTCGCTTCTCTAATGCTGCAGCAGAGACCGAGAGTGCCAGGGCGAGCCAAGTAGCAATCTTGAAGAGAGCCATGTTGAAATATATTTTGTACAAGCTGCCGAGCGTGTGTCTGCTTGATTGAAGAGGAGGAATTGCTTGAATGATCGCACGAATCCTGGGACATACTTATACCACCTCCATGCCTCGCTTCCATACTCTCAATGCTCCTGACTGCGGATTGTTTCGTGCAAGCTTGAGCGTCGCTTTGAGGGATGAAGACGCCACCTCTCATTGGTCCTGCTGCAAGCCATGTGAGCACCATGTACCACTGCAATATAGGAAACTTGGGATGGATTCTCCCCACCGAGTATCGAGATCGACCATACTAGCACGTGCTAACGGGTCGTGTCCATACTTCAGGTAAGATCTTCAAGAGACGTAGTTCGAGGAGTGTAGCTGTCACCAATGAGCTTAGTCTATGGCTTGATACGATGTCTCGAACCTCTGCAAGGCCGGATTTAGCTGGTCGGCTAGCTGTCTGTGTCCAGATCGGAAGCAGTTCTCCTCCAGATGAGGTGCGGCTGGAGGCCATTGTGGTGTGTTGGATCAACAGCCAAGTGCACAAATGGAGGAAAATGGTATGGCGGGTGAATGTATGCACAATAACATGCAGCTGACAGATGGCGAAGCTAGACTGATTGCAGGAGATGCAAGCTTCTCGAAGAGGAAGGTCCGGATGAGCCCCGAAGCGACTGCTGCCTCAGGCATCAAGTCTTGGCATTGTCGAGGCTGCGTTCATGCATAAGCCATTGCATGAGGCTTGAGCGCGGTGACCAGATTCGACTGCTTAATCGAGGCCTGGTCCTTTTCCGAAGTCCAGTTCAGCTCGCTCCACAGTGACAGTCCAAATCAGGCCCGACGACAGCAGGCAATCTCACAGCCGCCCTTGATTCCTTGAACGCGAGTCAGTCTCTGAATGCCGGTCGAGCCAGCGAGGAGACAGCGAGAGTGGAATATCAAGTGCAGGGAGCAGCCGCGAAGCTTCAAGATCCATCTTATACACGGACGACAATGGTAGATACCAGATACCATCAAAGAATCTCCATTCGGACAATCCCGCTGCGGCTGAGCTTGACCACTGCGAAGAAGAATCGGAACACGACCTCGCGTGACTTCAAGTTGAAGGAACTCGCACTTTTTTCTGCTGATGTGGCCATATCAGCATACCGAAGATAATCGATACATTATAAGACTAAAAACTAGACTTAACCGCTGGGATGCTGGAGATGACCTCGAGGTTTGTTGATACTTGCATGCAGATATATCGCGACAAGCCTTCTACCAGTGCCTTCAGTATCCTTGCACTGGTCGGTGGCTTAGCTTATTGGACACAAAAAGCCGATATCGACAACACAGACAGACTTGAGTCCGTCAGGAGAGCTGTCAAAGAGCCCTCCAAGCGCTTCAAAACAGATACTTCGAGTTCGAAAGTGCTCACGCTCCCGGATGGACGAAAGCTAAGCTATGCAGAATACGGTTTGCCAACAGGCCGGCCACTCATCAATCTTCACGGACTTCCAGGCTCTCGAATCGAAGCCGCAGCCCTCGAACCTGTCGCCCTCAGGCTAGGTCTTCGCATCATTGGTGTAGATCGACCTGGATATGGCCTGAGCTCTGCGAAGTCGAATTGCACTCTTCTCGATCATGCCAAAGATTTGATTCACCTTGCCGAGCATCTGGGTTTGGAAGAATATGCTGTGCTCGGAACATCAGGCGGTGGGCCTTACGCTCTTGCTTGCGCCTACGCATTACCAGCCGACAAGTTGAAAGCCGTAGCGGTAGTATGCGGTATGGGAGCACCAGATATGAGCCAAAAAGGCATGAACTTCATGCATTGGGCAGGCTTCTCTTTCGGCTATCTCTACTTTCCCTGGATTTGTCGACTTTACATGAATCGCGAACCTCATGCACGACTAGATCTTTCGAGTGAAGAGCGAGCCGTACGCCTTGCTCGACTTTTGCTTCAAGCAGGAAACCATCCTAAGGATCTTGAGCTGTTCGAGACCGACTACGCCGAAGATATCATTCGTCTGCTGGTCCCGAATCATGAGGCTTCGTTTGGTGGACAAGGCGCTGATGCTGTTGTACAAGATGGTCAGGTCATGTGCTCGGATTGGGGTTTCAAGCTGGAAGATGTGAGAAAAGATCTGCCTGTGCAGCTGTGGTATGGAAATTTCGATGTAAATTGTCCCCCAATTTTTGGAATCGAGACAAAGGAGAGGATTGGAGAGAATGCTGTACTCCATTTGGAGGATGAGACGCATGGAAGTATTACCTTCAATCTGACCTGGGGTGGAGCAAATGGAGATCGTGCGAGGGTATTACAAGAATTGGTGAAGAGTGCAGGTTGGGAACAAAATTGATTGATCGGGGTGTTTGTGGAAACCTAAATTTCTACTCTGGTGATCTGTCTGGGACTGTCATTCGCTTCGATCGACCTGCGACCAATTGATTCTCAGTCCTCTGCAGCCGGGAGAACGCGCTGCTCAACCCCACTCATCTTCATCTCGAGCTCTCGACATCGAGCCAGGATCTGCTCAAGGGAGACATAAACAGCCTGAAGCTGATCGCAAGCTTCGTCGACAAAGCCGTTGGTGAGCTGAATCTCGACATTCATGAGCGAAGATGCTAGAGTCTCTATGGTCTCAAACCCATGCATGACGCTAGCAGAGCTCATGTCTCGGACTTTCTCTGGAAGGAGCATGTACTGATTGAATAAATTGCGTTGTAGACGACTAGCCTTTTCCCATGATGCGAATAGGTGTTCGCAGGCTTTGTGGCTGCCTTGCAGATTTCGTTCAAACATTGGCGGCGCGGTTCGATAGACCTGTGATGGCGCATCAGCATGAGTTGAACCTGGCTCGATCTTACGCCTCTTGTTAGGACGAGTATCGTCCGATGAACCTGGGAGGGGGTAGAATTGTTCTTCCAATGTTAGTCCCTTCATGGCACGCAGCATGTCAGAGAGTTTCTGAGACATCTTGCAAGTGGAACAGAGGATGCAACACTGTGGGACCTTGCAGGTCGTCACTGCATTCATATAAGACGAAAGGAAATAAATGGCTGTGGATAAGCGCATTGTTCCGTCGAGTACACAAAGCGGATCTGTATCGTAGAGAGCGAACAATCCATTGTTCACTGAGCATTTCGCGGGCCCTCTCAATTCTTTGTGCAAGCCGGGAACGGTCCGGTCGCAGCTTTTGGATTCAGAGTCGTCGACCTAGATCTAAAGAGATACCATATTGGTCTTTGCAGATGTGTCTTGTGGGAACAGAGAAATGGGCGTAATCTCAAGTACAACGCGCCCGATCCGATCGACCTCGCATAAGCCACGAAGGCTTTCAGATCTCTCTATCACCAGGTTGGAGATCCTTTTGTATCACACTCTTCAGCTCAGCCTCACTGCATATGCACATCTTCAGCCCAGTCTTGCCACCCACTTGGATCATCTACTGAGACATCGCGAAAGCTTGATCGTAGTGCTCCTTCATTCCAGCATCGCGAAACTCTTGTGGGTGCTCCACGGAAAGTCTGGTCGTACTCACAAAGTATATGGCAGGACCTGTAAGCCCCTCGTCACGCATGTCCTTGAGTGCCTTCCTTCGGACCGGGACCACGAGATTGTTCAGCAGCAGCTAGAGCTTGCTTTCACAGATGGTAGAAGGACTACGTCCAGATGAGCCTACATTTTCCGTCGAAGCTCTACGATAGCTGCTGCATATGCTTCAGCGACATCCATGCCCAGCAGTCCTTCAGCTTCCATCAGCTTTGCATAAAGCACATTGTAAGCCAAGATCTGTGCGCGAGTGGGTGTTGTTTGGAGCGGAGCACCATGGTGATCGACCATGGCTAGGAACTCAGGTCTCTCGGCTTGTTGTGGCGTCATCGTCGTTGTCAGTGCTTCCATTATGCTGAGATCCGGTGCACTCTTTCCATGGAGGAAGTGAAAGAGTGGGTTGATCAGTCTACGCCGCGTATCGCTGATCCATTGCTCTTTGTGCTCGAGAGAGCATGCTGGACAATGGCATCGAAAGCCAAAGTACATCCACAATTGAACCAGCTCTCTGAGCTTTGGTTGCGAAGTTCTACAAGCTGATGTACGATATCGTAATCTCTTCTCCTTTCGAAATGGGCATTAGAGCAATAATGCTCGCGACTGTCGAATCTGTTGACTTTGGAACCATTTGGAACACATGAGTGGTTCAGTCGTGAAATGCGATCATAGACTTTGGAGTCATCCTTGTCACCGAAAGCGTTGGCCTTGAAGATGCGAAAGACTTTCGATATGTATGGACGGTGATTTTCATGGAGCTCAAAAAAGCGCTGCTGATCTTCGAGCGAGAGCTTGCTGAAAGCTCTCGCGATTATGGTCTGCTCGGTGATGCAAGTGTCTGGCAGTTGGAGAATGACCTTGTGCACAAAGATGGTTGCGGCGGCGTTGATGGCTTGCCACGCAAAGATGCCGTTCCCTTTGCCTGGAGAGGCTTTGATCTTGTAGATGAGAACATCTCACGACTGAGATCCTTGATGAATTTGCTTTGAAGTAATTCAGAGCCAGCACAAAATGTGAGGCAGAGAATGTGATTTTGGCATTAGTTGTCGTCGTTTCAACGGATTGAGCCGGTTGAGTTGCAGCTTTCCGATGCCAACGCTGCATTCTTCATCTGGAGCAGATTCGATATAGAAGTTGCAGAATGTACAGCGACAAGGCCCTACAGCGGCTAAGCCTAACATGCTTCGTTATTGGTATCGCTCAATGTACATATATACAACCCTGAATCCACTTTCCCAACCCAACCCATTCCAAATGGCCTCCATCATCTAGAGCTTAGGGCTCGACTTCAGTATGTCAGCGTAAGGACCATTGCCACCCTCTCTGAACAGTACAGGGCTGTTCGGGTATGGATCCACAATTCTCTTGTTCAATGGGTTCAGCTCCGCAGCGCGGTAGAACATGTCTTCATACACCTTGCCATCATATCTTCCGAGGGAGCTGTTGAGCTGCCAATCTGGGAAGTCCCAAGAGTCAACGAGGCGAACAGCGTGTGGTCGGATCTCCTCGAGCAGATGCATCACAGCCTTGGATCTTGCAAGACGAATCTGGGCGACTGTGCATGCAGAGCTGGTGAAGAACTCGCTGGACTCCGACACGAGAGTGTTCAAGGCGTATAGGCGGAAGAGTTTGTGCATCAAGCCAAGGGTGTCAGGGTCGAGTTCGGTGCTGATGGAATGCGAATGAAGAGTCTCGTAGAAGTTCTTCACCACAAGGTATTGCGAATGTGCGCGAGAAAGGTTGTAGAATGCAACGAGCAGGGAGTTCCAAGATTTCTTTTCCTGGTCACGAGCGCGGAGCGCTTCGAAGGTGAAGTATGCTGATCGCCATGCAAAGGCAGCCACGAGATCATCATCCTTGCCAAGGATGTCGAAAGCAGCGCCCGTGTCCTGGCGCTTGAGGTAGAACTGAAGAATCTCGGTGGTGTCATTAGTAGGGTCGTTGCCCTTGATAACGGTTCTTGCGGACTTGAGCAAGTATCGAGCGACCTGCTGAGTCAACATGTAGTTATCACCCTCCCACGTCACCGTGGGCAGGTAATCAGCATACCAGCTGCCCACGCCAGCGAAAGCGCTGTATCCGTGTCCTCCCATGGCTCTGCGGCAGACCTCAAGGCCTTCAGCGGCAGTTGTGGAGCACAGCGACTTCAATCCACAGGATGTGCCGTGGAGATCTGCGAGCAGATCTGAGCCGGCATTCACCTCTTCAGGACCAGCACTGCGCTTCGATGGTGAGTCATCCGTGTTTGAGGATCTACTTTGCATCTTGCTCTGGTTTGCTTCGTACAGCTCCATCATGCCCTTGCCGGTAAAGTGAAGCGCGAAAGTGGCAGCGAGAAGTGGAAGTAATCTGGCCTGAACCATGGTGTAGTTCAGAGTCTGGTTCTCGCCCTTCTGCCCTTCGGGTGCGTCACGATCCTGGAACTGGCGACGAACAGCCAGATATCTGGTAGCAATGGTAACACCACGAGCGAGGGTGCTGCCGGACTGGAGAACAATGGTGCTACGAACCCATGTGAGGGTACCGTAGACCAGAGCTGGTGAAGCTGGCTTCATGTACTTGCTGGTCTTTGGGTCGACGGCAGAGAACTTGGCCAACATGGCATCGTGTGGGACCTTGACCTTGTTGAACAAAAGGAAACCATTGTCCATCGTGTTGTAACCGAATTTGGGGCCAATGTCTCCAGCGTAGACGTTCTCAAGCAGCTTGTGTGTCTTCAGATCCCTAATTGGCACAATGAACGGGTGCGGTCCATATGTTCTGCCCTTGATGATCAGCTGTGCCATCACGCAAGCGTAGTTTGCCGTTCGCCCAAGAGATCCGATCCACCACTTTGATGCGGTGAGATGAGGCGAGTGAATCGTGAAAGTCTTGTCATCCTCGTTCCAGGTGGCAGTCGTCTCAAGGCCTCGCACGTTCGACCCGTGGCCCAACTCTGTCTGCGCGTAACATCCAATGTGCTCGTGTGCCACAGCAGGCTCGAGGTATTTCTTGTGCTGTTCTGGAGTTCCCTGGCCTCTGATCGTGACGATGTACATGCCCTCATGCAAAGCATATGGCAGTGGCTCGCTGATCAGATCGTAGGCCACTCTCTTCTCCAAGTCTCCCCAACCATACTTTGTGTAGATCTGGTTCATTCTCTTAGCTCTGGCAAGAGCCTTCTCCCACTTGTCGACGCGTCCATCAAAGTAGTCCTGGTCTTTGTTGAAGACCTTCTCCGCTTGGAGGACCTTCAAGATCTTCTGCTTCCGCTCGAGAGCATCCTTTCCAAACATGAACTGGCTCAACTTCTCGACATTGACGCTCGACTGTTTGCGCTCGTTTGCCAGCAGCTCGGTGCCCTGCGGACCTGAAGGCTTTAACTTGCGCACCCAATCGGGCACTGGAGCAGCTGTCTGAGACATGGCGATGGTACAGTAATGCGAAGCTGTGGTGTAGCAACAGGGCGGCCAAAGGATTCAAAAGCAAGGACGAGATGGAATGGAAAGATATACACTCTTACAATGACGGGCACGACTATCCTCGGTGGCTTCGGAGAACGAGCTATTATCCCAAGGTCTCTATGAGCCGATGTCGTCGCGAGAAACGCCAGCCTCGGTTCAGGCTGTCGATGAAGTCATTGGCTCCAGGTGAGTGAATATGGGTCCGGCAAGATCCGAGCAGTAGTTCTATCGATCAGGTTGGACTTCCGACGCCGACGGTCGATATTTGTTATTTCTTTCGCCTTGCTGCGAAGGTACTTTACTTCTACTAGCTGCCTGATATGTTCCAGCTACGCTAGAACTACGGCCTGAAGTACGAGCGCTTTAAGGGCTTTTTCTGTCAGGGATCTGAGATTCGGAGTGGCGCCACTTGAACTTGGCACGAACGCGTTGACGGACTTCGTACTTTGTTTCTACCCAACAAGTTTACAATTGGTGCTTCTTTCACGCTGGGAACGACCAGTCTGACCACAATGCCGGTCACTTGTCGGTCTGTGTGCAATGCCAGATCAGAGTCACCAGACCAAAACGAATTCTTGCAGTCCTCAATGCCCTGGCAGCGTCAGGCCTAGAACCCATAGGATCTTCGCAAAAGTCATGCGGCATGGCCTGGCCTGGCCCCTCACCTGTACCAATACCTACCCGCCCACTGATATTCGCACAGCTATGTATTGCGAAAGGCGTAGTGGTCAGCGGTGATGCTCTCGGTCGTATTACGGTGATCTTCTTGTGTGCCCCCTTCACATCTGCACTTACACTTCACTTGCACTCTCACACTGCAGTTTAACCCTTGCCATAACTATACAGCAGCCATGGCACGAGACAAGACTGATGCCGAACACAACGAGGGCATCAACCCGGCTCATGAAGCACTTCTTACCGGAGCGATCGCGTTGGCCAGCCTCTTCAGCACCTGCGTGGAAGCATTCGGGCTGATCCATCCTTCACACAAATGGGACAAGGATGAGCAGCTGCTGGTGACCCGTCTGGGCCTTCAGCAGGCAAGACTACTCATATGGGGTTCTGTAGTAGGGGTCTCTTCGCCACCTGCTGCTGTAACAGATCGCGCAGTCCCGAGGCACCCAAGCGCGGCATATCCAGACCTTAAGGAGCCTACCTTCTTCGACGCCCGCGACCCCAGACTTGACGAGCCAGAGGTTCGAACGACGATCGAACAGACGCTCAGCGCAATAGTCGATCGATCATCTGCACACTCGCGGGAGGAGATGATGGGTAAATATGGCTTGAAGCCGCCGAAACGACTTGGAGGCGGCTTGCCAGAACCAGCTATGGACTCGACCAGATTGGAGTCATTCAGAGAGAAATACGAATTGCTACGAGAAGTCGCAGAGAGCTATGCTCATATCAACACGCGGAGGAACAACTCGCTCATTCACACGTCCTGGCAAATCGCCGATGTGACCAAGTTCGGCGTTTTCATTCAGCTCACCCAGGAGAAAGTCGATTACTTGATTGAGCTATTGAACGTAAAAGAGCAGGTGGATCGCGCAATGCGCATGGATATCAGAATATTTGGATGGCATATCATACCAGACAGACAACGGTCTGCCATGGACATCTCCAAGCTCCGGCTACTGCAAGAAATTTGCAAGGCAGACTATCCTGAATATCTTGTTGCAACGCAACAAGCTCTGGACCACATTAGTCGTGAAGCGCGTGAGAATGCCATGGCCTACACGGCATTAAGCAAGCAGCAGCAAGACTACATCAACCCCGACGGACCCGCGGCCAATGGCACCAGCGGACAGCAACTCCATTACAAAAAGCGACCCGGTCTACTCAAACTCTTCAAATCGTTTGGGAAATCACACAAGACGCGTGAGCATAGCCGCTCAGTCTCAGGGCCATCTTCATCAGCCGAAGACATCGATCCCCCACGAGCGATGTCTGATGTCGGTCCTGGCATGACCAGGATCCGGTCCAAGTCCGTTGGGGCCGACCTTGATATTCACGGGGAGCTAGACGAAGATCTTAGGAACAGGTTGGAGCAGATGACGACTCACACATCGGAGCCTCCACCTGATGCTGGGCATTTGGCAATCGACTCGCCCGTGGAGACGACATATCAACCTATTGTGCCACTAGTGAATAAACCTGTTCAGGCGGGAATAATTAGGCATGACCAGTATCATGGCATTGCGCGTGTGGACACAAAGGATCTTCATCAGGCTGATTATTAGCGCATAATTTCATGAGGAGGAAAATCATTTTGCGATATACCCATTCTTCGGGCTACATAAGGCGTTGATGTGAAATCTATCATATAGCTTGAATTATTCCTTTCATCTGCAGCTTTCCGCAATCTTCATGCTCGCCAATACCTTCTGAGCACTTTTCGCAACGAATGTTGAACCCTCAGCTAAGTCGTACATGCTCAGTCCTTGATCAGTAGTCCAGCTGATCCATGACATTGGCGTAGCCACCAACGCCAGTAGCTGCTGTAGACATGTTGGTCTTCGTGACCATAGCCTTTTGCTCGGACTGGCCAGTGTTCTCGGTCTGCCAATGAGGTCGGCAGTAAGGACCGGTGACTGGGTTCTTCGCTCTCTCCCACTGCTGAAAGCAGGCGACGTGCAGATTGTTTCCACAAGCAGCTTCGCACCAAGTGAGCCCTTCGCGTTCCTCAAGATCTTCAAAGCAGATTGGACAATCTCCAGTCGCTGCTTTGCGATTGCCATCCTTCATGGTCTGTTCGGCGATTTCAGATGGCAGGCGCGGAGCATGAGCGAAAAGCTCCTTGGGCTCTGGAGTAAGGAAAGCTTGCTGATACTTCAAATGCTCAGGTGCTTTCAGGATTTTGTGGGAAACGTAGATGCTGTGCTTGCAGGGAGTTTCTTGGCCCTTCTTCTGGTAGATGGCCACCTACGTAAAGTGTCAGAAAGAAGACCCTGTAGGTCGCGTTCATGCTCCTGGGAGATCGACCGGACAATTGCGAGTCATCAGGTGGGAAATGGCCACCGTGTAGACGTTGTCCTTCGAGCCAGCTACTGTGATCGTCTCACATGGACAGTCTTCGAGGTTGGTGTGGCGGTCATCATGAACGTCGCGTACACGGTCGAGCACAAACATCTTCTCCTTGTTCGCGTTCTCGAGCGCACTCAGGTATTTCCCCGAAAGACCATCTCCGTCGTAGATGTGACTATGATGGCAGTAGTCATGGAAGGTGCGCTCCACACGAATTCCTACAAACTCCAAGAGTCGATGCTCTTCTTCGCCATCTTCAAGTCGCTCGACGTCGTGCAATCGTGCGGCTATGCGCTTCTCGGCTGCTTGTGCATGCCAAGTGATCTTCTCGGCGAAGTTTTCAAACTTTTGGTAGGCGACACATGCGACCCTTGATATGAAGATTATCAGCAATTGCTTTTATTCGAAGAGATGGAGGGACCTACCCAAGGAATCATGGTACCCTCAAGTGGCGCGCCATTTGGCTGCACGCCATTGTCCGCCTACTTGCTAGGATGCTTGGGGGATCGTCTCTGTCTCTTGATGGGACGATCCTGCTCAGAATCAAAGCCCGAATCTGCGATCTCTTCTTGAAGAGCGCTGCTGCTACTGCTGTTGTCAAGACGCGAAGCACTGGGCTGTTTTCTCCTTCGTGGTGCGGTGTTGGCAGTATGTTTGGCTTGCTCGTCGGCGTATGAAAGGACCTGCGTTCGGGCACGCGTGGAACGTCGAAGGCCTTCAACAGCCATCTTGCTACACTTTGTATAAGAGAATGGGCTATTGGGGGTTTCAAGTGTAGAGTTTGAGTTGAGCCGAGAACTGGCGACCAGGCAGTTGCTCGAGGCAACTACGGAGACACATGGTGGGTGGACCTTCCTACCCACGTGAAACAACGTCACGACACTCTTATTGTCCCACTTCCGGGCGCAGTTCCTCATGGATGCTTGAATGGCCGTGGTGAATAGGCATGTCTTAAATGTGGCCATGCATATCGATCGTGTCATTTCCGATTGCTTGAGCTGAGTCGCGAACATGTGGTCCAGCTTCGATAAGAATGGGTATATAGAGCTGCACAGTAGATACAATGCTGCGATCGAGAAACACTTTTGCGGCGAGACATCTCACGTCTCCAGCCAGTCCAAAAATTCTGGTGTAAAGTAGCTCACGATGATCGTGGCTCCTGCCCTCAAAATGCCTTCTGTGGCTTCGAAAGCCATGGTCTTTAAGTCGAACACACCGGCCTTTGCGGCAGCGTGAATCATGGCATACTCCCCACTGACGTGATATGCAGCGACTGGCAAATCCTTTCCGATCTCCTTCGCATCCGAGATGATGTCCAAATATTGCGTCGCGGGCTTCACCATGATGATGTCAGCGCCTTCTGCAATGTCTCGATGAATGGCTCTCCGAGCGAGTCCTCTTCCACCTGGTGGGAGCTGGTAGCACCGTCTGTCGCCAAAGCTGGGACAAGAGCCTGCAGCATCTCTGAATGGCCCATACAAACACCCGCTGAACTTTGCGGAGTACGACATGAGCACAATTCGGTGAGCAATGCCAGCTTCGATCAGCTTCAGCTTGATCGCTCGAATGCGGCCGTCGTTCATGTCCGATGGCGCAACACAGTGTGCACCTGCCGCTGCGTACGCCATGGCGACGTCAGAGATGCGGTCCACTGATGTTGCATTGTTGAGCGAGCCATCCTCGTGCAAGATACCGCAGTGTCCGTGTGAAGTGTACTCGCAAAGGCAGACATCGCAGACAATGAAGAGGTTCGGAAATGCTCGTCGTAGGAGTTTGATGCCTGCGATAACAGGACCTTCTGGATCGTCGGCTGCCGTGCCGAGAGGGTCTTTGGCGGCCGGCGCAAGTGGAACACCAAACAGGATGACACTCTTGAGTCCTTTGGCGACCAAAGGCGTCAGGAATGGCACTATTCTGTTCAGACCCATGCGCTTTTGGCCGGGCAGACTGGGAATCGAGGTCTCCTCATTTGGGTTGTCCGTGATGAAGAGCGGGTAGATGAGCATGCTCTTTGTTAATTGTCGTTCTGCCTGCCATGCTCTTGCCAGTGGATGTGAGTAGCCGCCGTGAAGCTGACTGGAAATGTCGCCACTAATGCTCACGCTCGTGGCTGCGGTGGATGCGTATGACTTCGCGCGCGAGTATGTTGACCGATTGTCGCGGGTGTCGTGTGAGGCATTGGTGTTCGTGGAAAGCGGTCGTGGCCGCTGAGCAACATCGTTGATCAGATTCGAGAAGGACATGCTTGCGTTGGTATCGTAATGCGGACTGCCGAGGCCGATGCGAGGCTGGCGGAGCTGGGGGCAGCAATAGACAGTGTAGTGCAGCAGGGCGACGAGCTGAGGAAGGCGAGGATGTGGAAGCGTGAAGCAGAGCGGCGAATGGAGACTTCTTGTAGAACTATACCTCGGGATGTTCTACTTCTTCGGTGCGATTATTTTGGTTCTGGCCTCTTGCCCAAGAGTGGCGTGGCATCGACGCCGACGAACTGAGATGCTTTTTTGAGGTCAGCGCCCGTTCTGCTCTCTTTCGGCTCCATCTCCGTCATCGACAGCAAAGTCGCTACGAATGTTTCTACAGACAGCAGAATAACGCTGCATGATGAGCAGTGTCTATACCGAAGCAGCCCTGCTACGTCCTATGTTAGAAGTGCATCAGCATGGAGTCCGGCAGCTCTCCAACAACTAGAACTACCGCAATCGTTTATCGTCCTCGTGGGGAACCTTGACACTTTGCACGAACTCACTATGAGATTTGAGCGGTAGAACTATCCAAGGCGGCTCAGCGTTCTTCTCCGCGAAGGCAGAGATATTATTTCCATCCTTTCCCTGTGGTATACATCGAGAAAGTCACTATGATAGGACCTTGTCGCCCACTTCTGTCCACCATTCATGTCCCAGCGATTGACGCCGAAATCTCCTCCAGGCTAGCAAGATCGCAATCAGATAGCCCACTCGGGGCTATGTGGAAGCCATCCTAGGTGGGACGCTTTTGGTAGCTGTCTCCTGCATCTCCAGCATCTGCTGCCAGGACCTCTTGCAAGTGCTGAAGTCTCCTTACAAGGCCATATCGCATGTCCTCGGCATTTCGATACTGCCATAGTAACAATCGCATCTCAGCAAGGCTTGAAGACCAGGACTCACTGCTTCGCATCCTGCTTACACAGATCTCATCGCGAATAAGCCTCCCCCCCGCAACCCCCCGATAATACAATGGTGTATGCTTTCAAAGCCAGCTTGGCAATGCGGATCTTCTTATCTTCGACCACTACCTGGCACGATAATGCTCAGAACAGCATCTGCTATCTCAATTCAAGCCTCACAGATTGTGTCAAAGGCGTTAGAGAGGCACTGCAAATACGTTGTGGTCGGTATCAAGCTCTTCCACCATGTGCGTTGACGCTATCCCGTCTTGGCCCAACAGTCCTCTTGCTGACCTCTAACGATGAGATCCTGTTATCTGGGCAATGGTATTTGACAATCCATCTCAGCGGCATCTTCCAGATCGGCCCTTACTGGTCTTCATCCGAAGCATAATTCACATTGTCTCCATTTGCCTGCGTCGATCCCTCTTCAGGAGCGTCTTGCATTGGAGGAAGCGCTCTGGTCCCTTGGAGATATGCTTAGGAGGAAGCTGGAGAAGGTGCTGCTTCGTACCGGGACTGGCAGTGATCGTAGACCGCGTTGCCAGTGTGTCAAAAATGATTCTGTGGTATAGAAGACAGTGTGCTCCTCTTCAACCTGGGCCAAGTATATTATGTGCTGTTGTGTAACTCTTGCCCGACTCTCTTTGGTATCATACGCACCAGAGTGAATCGACATAGCGAACCTAGTGACCTGGACTTCTATCTCAAGATGACACAACATATCTACGCCATCACCAACGCGTACACGCCAAAAGAGACGGTCGAGCTCTGCGGGCGAGCAGGCGTCTCCAAAGCCAACATGAGATGGGACAAGATTTTCATCAGCTCAGTACTAGCCGGCATGCTCTTCTCATTCGCTTGCGCAGTGCTTCTCAGTACCAAATCGGCACCTTGGTATCAAGAATATGCACCAGGATTGGTCCGCACCATCGCAGCGCTAGTAAGTGAACGGATCCGCCGCAGCCCAAGGCATCAGGCTGATTAGAGTTTCTCAGGTCTTCCCATTCGGCCTCACGATGGTCATCGTCACCGGAACAGACTTATGCACTGGCTCATTCATGATTACCACGATCTCAGTCCTTCCAACGACGAATCTCCATCTGGAAATTGCTCTTGCTAACTTTCTTGGGAAACTTGGCAGGATCACTGTTCCTCGTGGCCATCCTCAGTGGGTATGGTGGTGTCTTTGAAACCGAGCCATACCGAGCGGAGGTTATCACGTTCAATATGAAGAAAGTCGTGACACCACCATGGCATATGATTTTCGTGAGAGGCATCGGTGCCAATTGGCTCGTTTGCATGGCTTGCTTCCTAGCTTTCATGGTAAGCATTGGTCTCCGGGGAGCATAGGCAAGGGAGTGTTTGATGTATCATAAGCACCAGGTATTGATTGGGAGCTAACAAATTTGATAGGCTCGCGAATATTTCTCGAAGGTCATGGCCATATGGTGGCCTACCTTTGCATTCGTGGCGTTGGGTCTAGACCACGTCGTGGCCAACATGTTCTTCGTACCAATGGCCATTTGGCAAAATGACTCTCAGATTACTGTTGGGCTTTACATCTGGAAGAGCATGATCCCGACTTTGATAGGAAACATCATCGGCGGAGCGCTCTTCGTTGGTGCTGCGTTCTAGTACCTAGTAATGAAGAGACATTATCGCTCCCTCAATCGTTCAAAACGCACTGACACTGTTTCACAGCACCTCAGCAGCGGAGATGCCGTGCCAGTCGATGGTGTCTTCTTCTATGCGTCCGACAGGAAACCGTTGATGGGTTCGGAAGTAAACTCGCCCCAACTCGACCAATCCGAGGAACGCAAGAAGAGCGCTGAGGCCATGGTGTGAGAATTTCTCTCGAGTTACCATGTCTTGTAACAGGAGAGGTGGATCCCAAGGTCTGTGTCCTAAACAGGCAACGCACATTCTTATAGGTGATTGTCTACAAAGCGGCTCATGTGGGCCTCCCACAGCAGCTGCAACCCTCTAAAAAAAAGCCCGCCCCGCTCCCGAGCTCCTCGATGATGGGAACATGGGAAGACTTTTGCACTATCCCCATTCATGTGCTTCCACGTAGCACACCAGGATGTCTCCAACTCAGAAATGTCATTGACCATTCACAACATTGCCGTGGCTACGGTCCCTTCCTTCCCGTTAGCGCAACAACGTCAAACAAACAACAACAACAACAACATTAGACCGCAGAGTCGGATTATTCCAAGGACGTAAATTTTTTTCCTCCCTCGTTCATTGGGTACACGAGCCCCGGCTCCGCATTCCTTGTTTCACGACTTGCTATATTCATGAACAAAAAATAACCACCAACAAAAGTCACGGGGTTCGGGGCGATCTTTTGCTTCCATCCCGCGACCCAGCGATTCATGAACTCTGCTAGGTCAATGCCAGTACCAAAGAGATCCACCTCCTTGGCTGTGGTACATGTTCCGACACCGGAAAGGTGTGGAGAAGTTTGGTAGAGTCGAGAGAAAACGTAGGGTACAGTAGCAGGTAGCTAGACGGAGATCGATGATAGGCACTACTTCAAGAGCTGTGTTGCAGTTGTGGGAAGGAAAAGCGGGGATGGTGTCTATCGCCGACTCATGCATAGGCACCTCACTTGGTAGGACTCGACTAATGCAGTGTTCTGCTGTCGGCGGGCAAGTACAGCACTTAGGTCATCGTACTTCTCGAGCGGCCATCTCGACAATGCCGGCAACATGGCCATGGTGGCCACAAGACCGTTAAGAGCGGCATGAGAGTCGGACATCACATCATCATGACGAGAGATAACAGTAAGGTCATTCAATTATTGTTGGCCTACTATGCTAACACCAGTTGTTTTGAACTGATAAGCCTCGACTGAGGCTGGCGACATGCTCCGTGAGGTAAGCCTCGACTGGAGACATGTGGCACCATAAGGGAGAAGCTCGTGAAACTTCCGCCTCTGCCATCCCTTCTTCCCTCGGCTCCGGAAAGCTACGCCACCTCTGCGTCGCTGCGCAGTGACACTAGTGTCCGTCCCAAGCGTTACAAGGGGTCCCTCCCATGCTGAACAAACATCGACAAGAGTAGTAGCGACTGAACCCTCACATTGGACCCTCAGGCCAAACGCTGAAACACCGTTCCATTCATGCCCATTGGCTCGCCGGCCATGTCGTTCCTTAACACCGAAAATGAAGAAAAGTTCTTGCTCCCAGGGACATCATCATCATCAAACATGGCCTCTCAAATGCATGCTTTTAGTAGTACAGCGGTGAAAAGGCGCCTTGCCCATGCTCTGTTCTGTGATCTCGAGGTGCTCGTTGCGGTGCGGAAAGAAGGACAGTTGGTAGGAGAGAAAAGTCGAAGGGTAGTACAGCAGTCAATTGACTTCCACAGGGTCCGAGATTTGGAAGTCTGTCCCGAGTCAAAAGAAAGGTATCGCTCGGCTATCTGAGGCTCGATCTTCGTTTAGCAGCTTTGGCCTGGTCGAAGGAGCTGAAGTAGTCGTGTAGCTGAGCCTTGGTGTGCTGCGAGTAGTTGCCTGATGCTGTGGTGGTGGACGAAGTCGATGAAAGAGATGTTCTTGATGATGATGGGGTTAATTGCCGATCGTCCGACTGCTGCGGTGTCGTCCACATAAAGTAGCCTGATTGAGGTCGACTGCTGGAGGATGAAGCAGTGTGTGAAGGTGTGTTTGGTTGACGGCACTGGCCTGACGTCCAGTGCCGCTCGGCACTCGACGAAGTTGGAGATGTCGGCGAGCTTGGGCTGGATGTGTCCAGGTCGGCCAGCTTGCACTGCTGAGAACAGTATGGTCCATCGGGAGAATCTCGGTCACAGTGGAGGCAGAAGTCTGCGAAGCAATCCATGGTAGTAGTCGGGATTTTTGATGGGCTTGGAGATAGTGGTAGAGAAGTGGATGGGGGATGGAAAGGTTGTCGAAGGATTGGATAGCTCAGCGGAAGAGCAGCAGGAGGTTTTATTTGGAGTGAGTGTGTGGAGCAGGGTGCAGGTGATTCACAGGTCGGCACGGACAATGGCGCAATGACAGGGTGAGAGGCCTCCGAGGCTTGGCAGCGGTGGATGATGGATGTTCCAAGCTTGTGCGAGGATGGTATGCTAGTGTGCTATGGTGTGCTATGGTGTGCTATGGTGCTGGTGCTGGTGCAGGTGCAGTTGAAGAAGAGTATGTATGCGAGAAGGAGCAGAAGTGGTTCGGATGATAGCGATGGCGAGGGAGAAAATGGATGGGTATATGAAGGGCAGAAAGCGGAGGTTGCTGCCAGCCTGCGAGTGGTGGAAGGACGAACAGCGGGCAGTCATGCTCAGCAGCCTGGTGTCAGATAGTGGTGGGATGGCTGCAGGCGCGAGGTGGACCTGGTAGGCAAGTTTGAAGTCACTGCGCAGGGCTCAGGCTCAGACTCAGACTCAGTCAGGCCGGCAGCACGCGGCTCGGTCCACGTCCACGCAATTTCGTTGGCCTCATCAGATGACTCCAGAGTCTTCGGGCCTTGCCGGCTGTTTGCTGTCTCATGAATACAGTATGATGATATGCATTCCTGTGTGTCGAGCACAGACCTCCTCCAGCGTCTCGGAACATTGCTGCTGAGTGCAATGGACCGAAGCGGTTCGGGCGTGAGCATGCATGCGGTACCACTGTTTCTCTGAGAGGCCTCCGCCGGCTCTGCCTGCTGGAGAAACAATAATGTCCTACTCGGCCTCTTATTCAGCTGGCATGACTACTTCTCCAGCACACCAAGCCGTGCTGCCTGCTTGAACATTACCTACATGTAGTATTCTTGCCACCTCAACGCCAGGCACGAGCCTCGAGGCATGGCATTCGCTTAAGCATCGTGATTCGTCTCCACCACTTTTCTCCGCGACCCAGCCCCAGCGTTCATGCAGCATGACCAGCTGCAGCTCAGACCAGCCCTCTCCAACTGGCATACACCCCCACGCCCATTGTACAATCGACATACCTATCAGCCAGCACTATACATAGAGTCTCCCGCACACATTCACTCCCAGCACTTGCTCTCCAAGCAAACATCATCCAACCAGACGATCGATAGCTTGCCTCATGCCTCATGCCTGATGCCTCATCCCTCATGCCTGATGCCTGATGCCTCATCCCTCATGCCTGATGCCTCATCCCTCATCCCTCATCCCTATGCCTCATGGAGATCGCCCATGTGCGGCGTCTGTGCGAACCGTACGGATAACGGAACGAGTTGTATGCGAGACGAGAGCCTGCTCTCACTCACCCGAATCTCCAAATTTGCTGCTTTATACAAGTCTACTCCTGCGCATATTGCGGCGGCAGCACTGTCGCTCGCCTCTCCACCACAATGCCAAATCCCTATGATCAAATCGCCGAGCACCTTGATGCTTCTTCTGTGCTGTGAACTCCGTCCGCTTTGCAGCTTCCAAGTTGGCTTGCGCCTCCTGAGTCAGACACGCCTGCGGTACCTGCGGAGTACATCCAATCATCGCAGACCCTGTGCGGCTGTATATGCACCCTCAGTGTGGAGTACGCATCCGAGTAGGACGGAGACAAGGGCTTTATGCGAGACGTGGGGTGTGCGAACAGCCAGCCGCTGAGAGATACTGTAGAGATAGCAACCAGCTTCGAAGCACTTAGACCCGCTCTGGGACCAGCCACCCGCCTGCTCATCCAGGCCAGCTCCACTCCATGGCGAGGCAACATGCGCACCAAAGCAGGTACCACGGCCCTATTGCGTTTCTCCAGCCTAGGAAGGGGTCACCGAAAGAGGCAGATGCCAGGCCACCTCTCTCTGCAGTGTGCACTGGTATATAGCGCTGACTGGGGAGGTGGGCCATGTTCTTCAATATCTCACAACCCTTGCCAAATCTTCCGCAGCCAGCCCGTTGATATTGCGATACCCGACACTCGCGCCAGAAATCAAACCAAGATATGGAGCATGTGGGCCGACTGGACATCTCAGGGTCTTTCCTATCTTTGCGTGCCGGATTATGGATATGCTGAACTCTCTGCATTCGTCGAGCTACAGCTGTCATCCCATGCTTGACGTCCTTCGAGGAAAGCAGCCGCATCAGCCGCAGTTCTAGCCATGCTATGCATATCTCAATCAATGCTGAGAGGAATGCCGTGCAGTAGCGGTGTGTAACGTGCAACCTCGGGATAGGATAGACGCGGTCCTTGAGCATTGACACTCTAGCACGTTCATGATAATGCTTTTTTCCACGGCAAAGCGCATATTCCTGCAGCGTCATGAAACGGGACACGCAGGAGTGTGAGATGACGTGTGGCAGATCACAAGATCGTGGCTGTTCTTCGGACCAATGTGTTGACAGCGACAACCATATCACCTCCAGCGATTCTTGCGCATCATCTGAATCTTCCCGCCCACCCTCTTTGCGGCGTAGAGGTCTCTGTGGAAGCCATGTTCGTCACACCGCTTCGATACGACATCCTGAGCATAGCGAGACAGAGAACGACAATAGGGAAGAAAAGCATGTCCATCATTGAGCTTTTTGGAAATCGAGCGCAGTCAGGGACCTTCGCGGACACAGATCGCGTGTCTTGGCAAAAGGAGACTATACAGCATGGAAGTGATACGTGACGTGTCAAGGATGCCTGCTTGCTTGCGCCATGGTTTCGATGACTTTTGAAGCCCGTGATGATAACGGTGCACTGCATCGTGAGTTGCTGCCTCCCATCGGGGGGCTCTAATCCTGAGAGAATTGGGCTTGCAGAGCGTACAGACAATTTGCGGCCTTCGAGCAGTCTAAGGAAGCCAAGTCTGCTCCGCCGCCCACGAGGCAGAAACGTTGCTCGGTCACGGTCGTGCTTTTCTGGCCGGTCGATGCGCGTCGAGAACGAAATCCAAGCGTTGCACAAAATTGCAGAACCAGATCTGCAGGTACAACACCCGCTGTGAGCATTACAAGAGCATGCCCCATACAACCCTCGGCCCCTAGGCGAATCGATGTATAGAGGGTTGTCCGCTTCACACGGGCGTTCTGCGCCAACGGAAAGAACGAGCACTGCCTGAATTGGCAACCTGACACGCGCGAAAAGTGCATACATGACATCCGGGTATATCAAGAAAAAGGTATACCCATCTACAGCAACCGATTGACTGATGCAGATAAATGAGAGTGCATCGAACGGCCGCTGACCCATTATAAAATGCTCCATAAGCCATAATCATGAATGCCTGTAGACAAAAGCCAACATTTCAATGTAACGATGGCTCTCGATGCACTGGAGTCGCAGCCCAAGGCCTCGAGATAAATAGCCAAGGCAAGAACATCAAGAGTAGTAGTATCACGGTATATTTCAGGACACATCAAAGTTTGGAGCCAATAAAAGAAATCACGGGTCAGACGAACCAACTTCGTTCTCATCACAATGCCCAATAGTCACGACGAAAATGCCTTCGTCCGAACCCTTCGCAAGATATATCGACCTCTAGGCTTCCATCGAGGCTACAACTTTCCCCTTTTGGGTCATTCTTGGCGGCGCAGTCTTTGGCTTTGGTCATACCAATCTGCTTTCTTCTACCCTGGCAGTTCCTTCCCATCCTTCGGCATGCGGCTGTGTGGTTGTTACATTCCGAGCAGCTGGACATAAGAATCCGAACAAGCGAACTTAGCAATGCCGGAGTCCACGATGGCTCATTCATCGCTGGCCGAAGCAGGAGCTGTCCTCGGTATGCTTCCGATGAATCTTGGGGGGATCTGATCGACAAAGTGGTAGAAACCATAGGCACGAAGGACGACTTTATTGGTATCTTCGATGCAATCTCGTGGGATGACACGTACGCGAATGACTATAAGATCCTGGAAAAGCTTGGTAGCAGCACCTTGCTCATCACTCATCCGTTGCCCGAGAACGTGCCAGCAGGCGTGCAAGCGAAGATGGTTATATTCGCTCGGTGAATTTGCTTTTCCAGTCTGGGAGCAGTGGGTACCGCAGGCTTTGCAAAGTGGAGCCTTGAAGTGTCGTCCGCAGTCTCTGGTTGTAGGCAAGGGATTGTAGAAGATTCAAGATGGAATCAATAGGCATGCAAAAGGTGTTAGTACTCAGAAGGTGGTGGTAGAGCTATGAGAGCAGATTACACCAGCTACCAAACAAGCTCGTTCAGACATGCAGCGAAAGAACGATATCTTAGATCGCAAGCGCTAATTTTGGGGGGTGAGTCGAACGTCCAGCTTGATGAGGCGTAATGCTCCGTCGTATCCTCTCATACCAACGTCCACTGGCTCGAACTACCCCCAAAGAGTCAGCAGCAGAATCGCGAATCGATCGATGAAGGCATACCTTGAATGAGATGATCAATGATGCTATCAGCTTCTTCACCTCAATCATAGCCAAGTATACTCGACGCCCGTACGCGAATGCAAATGCCGCTCGATTCATTTCTGCTTTCCTAGCCTTATCAACATGCAGCCATCGCTTAGGGCGAAAGCTTTCCGCATCTCGACCGTACAAAGTCTTGTCGCGCGCGATCAGCACTTCTGATATAGACACATCTGTACCAGCAGGAATGATAGTGCCGCAAATATCGGCCTCGTAAGGGGAGATTGTACGTTCAGTACAATTTGGATTCGTTTTCAGGCGCCTAGATACTGCGTTAGCATGCCTAGATAATTTTTGGGGCTTGCGGCCTGCTCTCTTACAAGCCTTCGTGAATGACGGCATCGAGGTATGGCAGCTTGTCAATGTTATTGAAAGCCGGCGGAGCTGCGACGTTAGCAGTCTAGAGCTTATCTTCCAAGTCCGCGAGAACTTGATGTTCTTTGAGCAGATTTGTTAATAAGAACGATGAGAATAAGGCCGTAGTCTCTGATCTAGCATGAATGGTGCTAATCGTAAGGGTAAGAACGTCTTTCGGAGCGATCAACTCCGGTACTTGCTAACTTACTACTAGATATCTGCCGAGCAGATCGCGTCCTATAGCAGTCTTTTCTCCCGATATCCTTTCTTTAATACGCTATATTGCTAGTATCGCGAAAGGATTGCTCGTCCTCTACGAGCTCTGTACATACTTGTTCTTGTAAAGTAATGTCTCTAGCTATAGTAGAGCTAACCAAGTCCTCCCATGAGCGAATCTCGCCCGGCTACTAGGAAAGATGTCGTCAAGATCTTTGCCAGCATTCAGAAAGCCTCTCGTATCGCCGAAGGCGAGATTGGTCAATGTATCGAAAGACTAGAAGGAGAGCTAGGTGTTGAGTGGTACTATCGTATCAGTTCGACTTCTGAGCTGTTCGAGGAGAACATTGATCGTGGAGTTGATCTGATCCTCTTGTTGTAACCAGGTCGAGTGAGAGAAGCCCGCAGATATATGTCTCTTGATGTCGCTCACACGTTTTTCATCGCGTATGGTGATAATACTAGCAATCTCTTGACCATTCGCCAGCACAATCATTGGGTCATAAGACGCCGCCTTGTCGAATCAGCCTGTAATCCGACTTTCATCATTCTCAACTCACTTTTGGATAGACATGGCCAGTACCATAGATTTCAGCGATAGCCTCTGGATTCGAGAAGGATACTATCTTGGGCCCAAATCTGACAATTGGGCCATATTTGCGGTGGAGGTCTCGTATGAATTCGTGATACATCTCGCCCCGCCATATCTTAAGAGCAGCCCAGAAGTTTGTCAGTGACGCCAGAAATGGGCCTGGAATATGAGCAAGACGCTGCCGTCGTCGAAACAGTGTGATCGTGAACAGTATGCTGCCAAATGCCAGAATTGTGACCGCCAAAACGGCAGCCGAAGAATCAAGGCAGAGCCTAGGTATCGTGGCGTGCATATTGCCATACAACTCCCCACCTAAGATCTGTCTCGGTTTGATCGAAGCAGGTAGGTTGTCTTTACCGAGGCTGGATACGAAGACTTGGTCTCTTGTATGCTCCTGCAGTTGACGCTGGCTGAATACGCTCATGTCCTGTTGTCGTCTTAAAGCAGCCGTGCTGACGCATGAGGGGATACAGCCGGCAAGGGAGCTCACGTGCTGCTCATTCAGCCCAAATTTATCGCCAAAACCCTGAGAGACCACCTACAGGGCGCGTGCCATTGCCTATGCTGGCTGTGTCATCAGCTTCATGATCAACGCAGTGCTTCAAGATGAACTCGAACACAATGATATCAAGATGCAAACAACGTCAGTGGGAAGAGCATTGTCAGGACCCAACGCTCTCAGCTGACTGAACTCTAGTCCTGCCGCTTCTGCTGGCGCGTAAATGAGAGACGAGCATCAATATATGCCTGGGATGACTCGCCGTAGGAGAAGAAGACCGAGCGACAACATGAGTTGGAAACAGATGGAGGCTGTTACATCCGTGACGTTGCGAAACTCCCAAGACCTTGCCGGCGCCAAGTCGGCCGCAGACGAGCCGTTTGCAGGGGTCAAAGTCATAGAACCTAACACCACGACTTCGATGTCTTGACAATATCCAACGTTCCGACATTTGCATCAGCTCAAGCTCCAGCGATTCTCCCTGCACGTGGACTTCCCATTGGCATGCATAGTGACGGGACTGGCAGTCGAGGCAGGATCCACGGAAAATCTCGCGTGTGTAAGCGAGGCAGCCTGAGACTAACCATCAATCTATCGTAGACAACAAGCAGTGAGGCACGACACGATGCTGCATAAAAGATGAGCTGTAGGTCGAGTCAACTTTGCAGGACAGAAAGCTGCTCTCCCAATTCTCTTTTCTCCCATCTAGCAACCATGAGACTCCGTACCACTGTGGCAGCTGCTGGCCTGATCAGCACTGCTCTGGCATACCCTAATGCCATGAGCAAGAGACAATCACTCACATCGAGCAGCACTGGAACTTCTGGTGGCTACCACTACTCCTTCTGGACCGATGGCAGCGATGTCACATATACCAATGGCGATGCTGGCGAGTACAGCGTCACCTGGTCTGGTGGTAGCAGCAACTTTGTAGGGGGCAAAGGGTGGCAGACTGGATCTGCGAGGTATCATAAATCGATCACAAGGATTCATGATAGAGACTGACGGTACCCAGGGACATCAGCTATTCGTCAGACTACAATCCAGATGGCAACAGCTACCTGACAGCTTACGGCTGGACAAGATCTCCGCTGGTAGAGTATTATGTCGTCGAATCCTATGGTACCTACAACCCAGGCTCTGGTGGAACCAAAGTCGGGAGCTTCAACAGTGACGATGGAACGTACGACATCTACACTGCTACTCGAACCAACGCGCCTTCTATCGACGGCACGCAAACCTTTACGCAGTACTGGTCGGTCAGGACTTCCAAGCGAACTTCAGGTACCGTAACAATGGCAAACCACTTCGATGCGTGGGCTGGCTTGGGTCTGGATTTGGGAACGCACGACTACCAGATCTTTGCCGTCGAAGGTTATCAGAGCTCTGGCTCAGCGACAGTGACTGTTAGCTAAACATCAATGTCTGCCGTGAATTGGATGCAGGCATCCACTCAATCGATACAGAACACATGACCTCCAAAGTGCTTCTCAATCAAAGCTCAAAGTAAACCCCTCCGTTGCCTCAACCGGCCTACCCACACTAACAAACGCCCTCCTTCCATTCAAATCCATAATAATATTAAACAACGTCGCACTCACACTTTTTCCCTCAGCACTCCTACAGATCGCCCCCGGCCAGTTGCCAACATCCTTAAACACCTTCTCAAGCAAAACATTCCTCCCCACCTCCTCCTCTTTGATATCCTTACACAACTCCTCAATCCTCTTAACCCTATACCCACTGTCCTCTAACCAATTCGTGTCCTGTCCCACACCCTCATGTTTCAATAACCAATGATTCGAGTGGAAAATCTGTCCTTTTCCATTTTGTAGAACCTTGCGGACTTCGACAGAACTCCATTCCAATCCAATTCCACCATTTTCCGCATCAGCGATGAGCATATGGCACGCACTCGCGATACCGAATTTTTCCAATTTCGCCACGGCTTCATCACGATTTCGAGATTCCAACGCCATTCGGAGACCTAAATGACAAGGTAAACGAGTAGGATCCATTCCTCGAGCTTTGATGGCGTTTAAACAAACACCAACACCACAATCATTGAGACCAATCTTTCCGATGAGACCTGCTTCCGTCATCATTTTTATAATCGGTTTCCCTTCCTGCTCAATCGTAAGCTGTATTAGATTCTCTTGTTGTCCTGGATTCCAATCCCAATTCTGCGCCAACCAAGATCCACTCCCACTCTCTGTCTTCCAACTAAGTGCAGTACACCCATCACTCCCCCTCTCGTCATATAGTCCAAACGTAATCTCCGTTCGAACGTTTATCGCAATTACATCTTCTAACGTGAGACCAGCGCCTTCGGCTATGCCAGACATTTCTTCGAGATATTCGGGCCATTTTTTCCGGATGATGGGTTCGAAGTCTGAGGCTAGAGAACGTACTTCGGGCCAAGAAAGTTTTGCGGTGGTGGAGAACATCCAGGTGTAGAAAGTTATGGACCTTGAGATTGCTTCTCTGGCGACATGGCCGTGACTCAGGCCGATTTCATGAGGGGTGCCTTTGCAGTGGATGTGCAGCATTTTGTGAGTTAGAAAAGGGGTGTGTACCCTTCTGATGGTTCGTTCGGCAGGATGCTTGAAGTCTTGGTAGTGAGACCGATACTGTAGTCCTGTGGCGATCTACGTATACTCAGTTACGGTGCTCGATGGAGGCGGGGATTACCAAGAATGTGACCTGAAGTTCTATGGCGGCCAACGTCTCGGCCAACGACACCAGCTAGGCGGGGCTGCGAGCGAGTCTCGGGGATAAGTAGAGAAATTAGTCTGGTTCCTCTTCTTAGTCTTCGTGATATTGACAATGAGCGATCCGAGTGAATTTCGTGGGGCCAAATACTTTTCCCAACGACACAGTTTCGTCGCGTGGACCCATTCACCCACCATGCGATGCTGTTGAGACTTCGGGTTTGACCGTGCTTTCTCTTGGCAGCCTCGACGACGCCGTCTAATGCATACAAAGCTAACGATAGTGGTATCTGGTATCTCGACAATGCATATCCCAAGTACTGTCGAATGCTTCGTGATGTCTTTTACAAGCCGGAAAGAAAAGAAAACGCTTGCTCGTCTCTAACAGAGATGCTCGTCAGTCTTCCTCGGACCATCGCCGACCGATGTGAGGATAACTCTCGAAATGCCAACCTGCAGCTTTTCCGCCACATGTTCAATACCTTCGACACCTGGGTGTGGCTTCACGTGCTGGCCGCGTGGTCCTTCCCAGCCAGTCTTGCCATCCAGAATCGATTTGAAAGCTCCGGCAACGATATCTTCGTGCTCTGCTAAGTAGTAGACCACCGCATTTGGACCTGCGTCGAAGGTGTAGGCACAGTATGGCTTATCATCTGGGTGAAGGCTGTTGATGTATTCGCACATTCGGATCGCGGCCCTGCTCGTGTCGTTGAGGTAAAAGATGGGTGGCTGGGTATCGAGGCAGCAAGCGTGGAAGTTGTTCGAGTCCTTCATCGTCAGAATGGCAAAGCTTTCGAAGTCGCGATTGTGGATGGCCTTCTCCATAGCCTTCATCCGTTTGGGTACAACCTCGGAGGCGCGATGTTCAAAAAGGGCAGATGTGGCTACAGTCTGCTGCATGCCTGCTGTCGAGCTTACGTCCTTCTTGTCTGCGGAGGCAACCAGGATGAGGGCCCTCATGTCAGGCCAGTGCGACGCGGAAGACACCTCGTATGCTACGCTGTCGCTACCATCTTCCTCTTCACCCTTCTGCCATGCCACGTAGCCTCCCATCAAGCTTCTGCATGCGCTGCCTGAGCCTTGCCTAGCGATCCTTGACAAGTCCGTTGGGCTGGTAGGAAGCTGATAGAGATTCGCAATCGCTCTTACAAGTGCTGCGAAGCCTGCAGCAGAGCTTGCAAGACCAGCAGCGGTTGGGAAGTTGTTCTCACTGACAATCTTGAGCTTCAGGTCGCTGAGCTTGGACAAGCTTGGATCTTGATGCTCCACCTCTTTTCTGAGCGCCCGCAGCTCTCGCAGACATGCCTGGGTTCGCGCACCAGAGATGTCCTGCGATTCATTGTTCAGCGTCAGCGTATCCTCAGTGAAGTCGGAGCTAGTCGATGCGGTGGTGTGCGTGCGAAGATCATCTTGGGAAAGAGTGACCGAAATCGAGCCATTGGTAGGAAGATTCAGCTTGGGGTTTCGCTTGCCCCAGTATCTACACAATGCGCGTGTCAGTGCAGGCTATATCAGGAGGCGTTATAGGTAGCTGTATACTTGATAATGGCAATGTTGACTGGCGCAAACGTCGATGCGCGGTGAATCTCTGCCATTGTTCTTGATGAACTCCTGCACGACTACAGCGCCTGCCTATATATCTCCCAGCTTGACTGTCAGCACCAGGAAATGCTGGTCTGCGTGAGATTCGGCGTTGTTCGGGCACGCGCACTCGCTCTCGCACTCGTACGATATCAAGTGATTGTTTAGCGATTTCCAAGGAGAGAAAGAAGGTTGCTGCAGGGAAAGAGCGGGGAGGGAGGGAGGGCTGCCGCTTGAGCCTCTCTGCAGCCCATGCTCCTGCTTCGAATCTTTTGTTTCTAGCTGCATGTGAAAGGTACAGCACCATCGACATCATTGCCACAATGAAAGAGACGAGCAGTGATTCCGAAGCCGCATGCCCAGTAGACCACAAGACGCGAGAAGCATGGCTGCAGGCGGCAAAGGCAAAGGGAGAGTCCAAGCCGCCGCAGGATCCGCAGACTGCAGCAGATATAAGAGAGCAATATGCATCACGAGCGCCACAACGATTCTCCCTCGATACTGGCACATGGACATCGACTGTGCTTGCATCAGCAGAACCACCTGCCAAGCGACCGAAAATCTATCGATTGTCCACTGATCGCGAGATCTCTACCATACCACGCCTCGTGGACGACCCATCAAACCTGAACTCTGCTGAGAAAGCAGCATTGCCTGCAAATCATGAGGGCGATACAGGTCATGACACAGAGTCTGGTAACTGGATATATCCGAGCCAGGAAATGTTCTTCAATGCCATGAAGCGGAAAGGGCATGAAGCAGACCCAGGTGATATGAATAGCATTGTGCCCATACACAATGCTGTCAACGAGAAAGCATGGCAGGAAATCAAGAAGTGGGAACAAGGCTGGGGTAGCGAAAGCTGCGGTGGACCTAAACTCATCTCATTCGCTGGCGATAGCAAAAAGTTGACGCCTAAGGCAAGGTGGAAGAGCCTGATGGGATACTCTGCACCTTTCGACCGCCACGACTGGGTGGTCGATCGATGCGGAAGGCGCATTGAATATGTAATTGACTTCTACAAGGGAAGAGGAGGCGGTATCAGCTTCTACCTAGACGCCAGACCGAAGCTCACCAGCTGGGATGGCATTAAGATGCGAATTGCAAAGACTTTTGGGTGGTGAGCGTGTATGGAGGATAGATGTAAGATGACATGCATAAGATACCCGGATAGCATGAAAGTCGTTTTGACGCAGACTTCCCTCTACTGAAATCTACAACACGCGGCAGCAAGACATTTTGATCCGTCTTCAATCAGACCGCTTCACTAAGGCCTCCGATGCTGGAATGAGACGCATAAGCTGCAATTAGAATCAAGACCTCTATCGAGAGCTCGCAATCTAACAAGACTTGGCGAAGTCACCCATCAAAACGGCCAAGTTTCGAACTTCACGACCAGTGTCGTGCTCAATCCCACGTATCCACTTATCGAACCCTGTCATCGACTTCGGCTCTCGCTATGAGTCTGCTACGCGACAGAAGTTGAGCTTGGACTAGAACCCAAACGCGGCCAAATAATTCCCAACGCAGCCTAAAGAACACATGCTGGCGAACAAGCGTTGTGCGTCCGCGGCATGACCTTGCCATTATGTATCGCTCTCCAACCTGCGACTGAACTCTACCAGATGACCCAGGGTCAGGAAGCTTCCTCCTCAGGTCTTCTTCAGCCGCCGTGTCAATATTCCACCTTCGACTTTCGCGTCACTGGCTTCTTCACCATCTGCAACAACATGCCAGCCCTGAGGAGCGACCACAGTACCCCGGCACTCTGGAGACGAAGTACACATCACTTTTCCAGTGCCATGATTCTTGTCGAATGTCCACTGTATCTCGATTCGTCCTCATGGCGCAGAAAGGCCATCTTATACTTGACTCAGACCAGCATACGACCGCCTTGCCTCCCAAGTCCGCCACCCAGCCTCCATTGGACGAAGTCTGGCGAGATACATCGCCATCAGATATACCGGACTAGTTGACCAGCCATGCACAAGAGATGTAGTGTTGTGGTACGGCTTTCCACCCATGGTCATAGCCTCTCAATGACTGTCCGATAAGTTCGGATTGGTCTCGTCCGCCATCACTCCCCAGACTCTTCGGATCAAATCCAAGGCTGCTACGGCATCACCATATGCAAAGCAAGCTTCTACAGCAAATCCTGTGCTGTAGGGACTGCAGAGGCCAAGACCGTCGAACCGAGGATCCAGACCTGTAAATGCTGGTGGTAGTTCTGACGAGGTTTGCTGCAGATTCGCCAGGTCTTGGTTATGCCTTGGTGATACACCAAGTGAAACACCATAGGAGTTCACGTCCTGAGCTATTCCTGTTGCTTCAGACTGATCACCAAGCCGCAGAACGCCTGAAGTTGCATCCCATAGCACCCGCACGATGCCCGTTTTGAGACGATCTGCACCAGCTCGATAATTTTCCTTCTCTTCTACGCTGGACAACTTCTTCATTGAGCGAGAAGCGTCAAAGAAGGCCAGATTAGTTTGAGTCGACGATCCGAAGACTGGACCAACAAGAGGGAAGAATGTCAAAGACAGTGGCGCGGGGCGCAGCTACCAACCCGTTCTCGTTAACGAAGAATTCTGCAACCTCAACCATTCGTTGCAACCGCGGCCACTGCTTGTGCACAAGTTCTGTGTTCCCGATATGCATGCAGTGATCCTTGAGGGCAAAGATAAGGAGGAGAGCAAACGTCATCGAGGAGAATGCACACGTCGCTGCTCTTCGAGGCCATCCCTATGCATAAGTGCTGGAATTGTGCAGAGGTTGTCGAGATACCCATCCTTGATCTGATGGGACGCCAGGAGCTCGATGCTTCCCTCAACTGCATCGAAATTGGCAGTCGAGTAGGCTATTGACAATGATTGTGGGCGGACGAGGTCGACTTTCAGCTCTCCACCTCAGTCCACTTCGTCCTTGCCCGGTTCAAGTGGACATCTCGCAATGTCCACACGATACGTTTGATTCACGATACGCGAAGCATGTGCATTAGATAGTCTGTATCCTGCATGGCATGATCGAGAATGCGGTCAGAAGCGACAAATCGCTCTTTAGTCTTGCCATTACCGCTCCTTTGCGCTTGTCTGACCAACTGGTGGTCTTCATGGATGGAGCCTGGAATTCTCAGCCTGGCACCTTTGAATCGAGGAAAACCGTAGCTGGCAATGTAGTCATCGAGCTCGATTTTGCCCGAGTAGTACTCCTCTGGAAGCCAAGACCAATAATCCGGCGCGCTTGTATTCAACCCTTTGCGCAACCCATCGATAATCGTCCTTAACTGTACGCCTTCGCTACGATAGAGCTCGATGTCGTAGAACACGACCTTCGGCTCATGAAGGAAAGGACCTTCATCGAAGACAAATTCCAGGTCAATGAGTACAGAGTTGGTAGCGGGTCGTGTCAAGAACATTTCCTGCCACGATCCATGTGCCAATGACTGTGAGGGATCATCAAGTGCAAGCAGCTTTTCTGTGTCCACGTTCGTGCACTGTATGACATCGCCCCTTGCTATCGGCCCATCGAAGATCGGATGTAAGGCCGCCACAACACGCGATATTTCATATCGGTCCATGTCCTCCTCTTCAATGGTGATATCCTTCAGGAACACGTCGTAGGCGTCTGCACTTGCTGGATCTTCGGTCCAAAGCAGCATCTGTTTAGGCGCTACAGCTACAGGATAGTGAAACAGCTTCTCTTGACATGTCGGCGATCGGTCTATCTCGTACTTCCATACTCTCGAAACGCGCCGCAACCGCGCAAGATCAAGGGTAGGCAGATGGCGTACCAGAGCGGCCACGACCTCGCTCACGTAGCCAATCTGGGAGCATGCCGGGCTATCGCTCGGCAGCAATACTGCTCGCCTCGAGGACGGTCTATCGGCGTTAATTTCAGGATCAAGAACCTGCGAACTCGATGTAGAAGCTACATGCTGTTTCGTCCGAGCCATGTCAGGCGAGAGAACGACTCAAAGATGCTCTGTGCTTCGTACGGAAGCTTGGTCAAGTGCCAAGCCGGCGCGAAAAGCTTCAGCCTCATCTGCAGCTTTCTCGAATGCGATGGAATTTCACGACGACACATTGTAAAAACTCGCATACCTGCTCCTCAACCTCACATGTGCTGATCACAAGCAATTCGAGGTAAGTGAATGCAATGCAAAGCCCTCCCACTCCCCCTCCCAACCATGTTATGATGAGACATACAGCTGGCACCAGTCCTAGAAAGACTTGTACTCTTTTTGCTGCGGAATAGCTTTGCACGAGATACAGTTCTCTATATCTGATATTACTACACACGGGCACACGACTGATCAGCTTGAAAATCTTTATCAAGAGCAGGAGCTGACAGAAGCACAGATTCACAGATAGCCGAACCACCTGCTTCCACATTTTGATATCCACTTTCGTTACTTTGAAACCCTCACCATGGTCCTTCACAACCCGAACAACTGGCACTGGGTTAACAAGGACGTCTCTGCTTGGACTCAGGACTATTTGAGCAAAGAGATTGTCGGCCTCAAGGCGGAGAAGAATGGCGTCAATGCCGAAATCAGCAAAGTTTTGAGCATGGACGGTGATGTGGATGTGTCGCAGAGAAAAGGCAAAGTCATAACCATCTTCGACGTACGGCTATCGCTAGAATGGACCGGCAGTGTCTCCGTCAAGGAGGAGCATGAGAACGACGACGGCACCAAGGAAGAGCGGGACGGTAAGAAGGATGTGAGCGGCACCATCACGATACCTGAGGTCGCACATGATACTGAGGAGGATGAGTATGTCGTATGTTCAGATCTTACCAATATGAGTTTATTCAGGCACTTGCTGACAAATCTGCACAGTTCGAGGTTGATATCTACTCTTCCTCCTTAGACAAGGAGCCTGCAAAAGAACTCGTTCGGAAAGAGATCACACCACAACTGCGGAAACACCTGCAAAAGCTGGCTCCTGCTCTCATTGCGGAGCACGGCAAAGACATCCAGCATGCACCAGGTTCGAATCCGTCTTCTGGCTTCAGCACACCACGGACACTCGAAAATTCTGGCGTGAACAAGTCTTCATCTGGCGCAACCACATCCGCTACCACATCGTCAAGTAAGGAAGCGGTGGTCAACACCACCAAGCTTTCCGACCAGCAAGAATTCCGAACAACTGCTGAACAGCTATTTGAGACTTTTACTGACCCACAGCGTATCGCCGCCTTCACACGAGAACCTCCAAAGGTTTTCGAGGGCGCGAGGGTGGGCTGCAAATTCGAGCTGTTTGGTGGCAATGTTTCTGGTTCATATGTCAAGCTTGATAAGCCCACATATATCGAGCAGAAGTGGCGACTCGGACAATGGCCAGCAGGTCATTACTCTACGCTCAAGATCAAATTCGAGCAAAATGATGTCGACGCCGTCACCATTATGCGAGTGGACTGGGATGGCGTGCCCATTGGCCAAGAAGAGCCAACGAAGAGGAATTGGGATCAGTACTACGTCCGCAGCATCAAGACTACCTTTGGATTTGGCACGATCCTATAACAGAGATGGGCTAGGGAATAGGAGTTGCATGAGTTGACGGATTACGCCTTTGAATGATACCACGGAGAAGTGATTGCATAGAGTAGCAGAGGGCTCACAGCCATACGATCCGCAGTTTTGTCGCCTGCGTAGATAACATAGCTCTCGCTTGCGAATCAAGTGCACAATGCCAACGACGATCTAGATGTACATCCTTTCCATGCTCTTTCAGATCATTGTCCTAAACCGTGCATCGTAGCCGTGGCGAAGCGCGGTTTTCCCCTCTCGCAGCAGGCTCGTCGTTGGGTATGTGCCTTTGCTGTCCTTGATACCTCACCCATATCTCGTCGCATTTCTCACCTAAGTGGCTCGCATGCGCGGGAGCGTGCAACATGCATATGTCATTCCAGAATACCATCGCCGCAGATGTCGATTCTTCTATCATCCCAATCCCTTCCTCATTCTCATCACTTCCTCTTATGCGGTCCAATAATCTTAGGATAGAATCTCGACAAGTGGTGATTTATGGAACTCTTAGCCTGTTGTCCAGGTTTTCGAGCATCCATGCATACTCGTAATTGTTGTTCCAAAGCCGCGCAGCCTGCTGTTGTATAGCCTGACGATGCCCAGCAGCCTGCCGGGCGTCAGCGAGGGCTAGCCAGAAAGTCTCGAGAGACGGAAAAATCGAGATGGAGGGAGGTTTGCTCGCTTCGCTCGCTCACTCACCTAACATGCTTGACATTATTCCTATACATGGATTCGCATTCGCTTGATCCGGTCTTCTGACTTTCAGTTTTCGGAGAGGTGGAAGCTTGGGTGTGGGTTGGGCGGCGCTGCGGGCCAGGGCTTCTTTTGAGGTTTTACCTGCGACCATTTTGTCTTTGTGACAATGCTACAAAATGGAGTTGGTCTGGTGTAGTTGCAGGCGATGGAGGTTGATGCGGCGTTCGGGGATGGTTCAAGGCAGACTTGATGCCTGAAACGTTGTCAATAGAACTTACGTGAATGCTAAGATGCTACACCACACCATTCTTGCCGATTAAAGTCATAGAGTTGAAGACACTTTTGGAATTGGTAGTATCGGAACATCGTTACATATACATGCACTTCTTCAGCTTCGAAGAGTCTTTCGATTCTACCTATTCATGATTCACGATTCTATTCTTGCCGTCTTATCTGATCCGCTGCATGTTTATCAGATCCGGAGCATAGTCGAAGCCAACAGCCAACAGTGGATCTTCTAGAACATTGCATCGTTTGAAGCCTTCTTCACTACAAAGTCGCGGGAGAGGATGTTCGACCTTCTTATTGCCCGTACATAATAAATCCATGGTACTGCTCGTCGCCTCATCGCTGGCAATTCTTATCACTGGCCGATCTCGGCGTCTCGGGTTGACTGTCCGTCCGCTTTCAAATCGTCCTTGACTTCGCGCTGTTGAGGAATGACGCGCTCCCCATCTCAGACATCTCGTCTCCAGAGATCGACAACAACATCGACACTTCGAGTTGCATAGCGTGCCGGCGGAGGTGAACATTTGCGGTTGTGGAGACACAGGCTCGTTAGGCTGGCTGTCGCGAAGACAAGGAACCCGACTGCGGGCGGCGCATGACCGCAGCTCAGCCACGCTATGGATGGTGTCGCGGTGGACAGACTGGTTCAAGAGCTATCGGCTGGCTTCGAAGCACTGCAGGATGAATACCACAAACTGTACGGGCAGCACCAGGCGCTGGAACGCAAGCTTGCGAATGCGCGAGAGCAGGTACGACACCACTTTCCTTGTGCACTATATCTCCATTACCTACTATGTGATGAACATCTTTAGCTCTAGACCTGTAGTCGCATGCGCGGCGGTGTTAGACTTTCAAATTGACTCTGATAATTGTCTGCTTATTGCGAATACTACGGGACACTGCAAAGAAGCAGCAAGCTGACCTTGAAATCGCAGTACAACGAACTCGCGAAGCTCTACAATCCCGAACAGACGGCCACGCCACCTTTGAGCCTTACCTCTTCTCCTGGCCAGCCAAGTCAAGACGTGTTTGCGCCGAGGACTGTAGCCGAAATCTTGGATACACGACCAGATATCCATGCAAAGGACGCGGCGAACAAAGTCAGATCTGCAATATCGGCTGTCCAGAGTTTGAGAAGCAGTCTTTCTCTGGACACAGCCGCTCATGGCGTGAAAATCTGGTCCGGCCCTTCTGCAGACAGACCAGAAGGCTCCAGCTCGATGATGCCATCAATTTCCGAGTCGCCTTTGGAACAAGATTTCACTGTTGAAGGCAAACCTAGTCATCTTGGCTGTCCGTTCGCGGCGATGGCAAAGAAGAAGAAGCTGAGCTCGCACGCTGCCAGCGTGTTCAGCCGATACGAAAAGAACGCACCTGATGGGAGTGTCGCCGCAAGCACGCCATGCAGCCAGACTAGCTACGTGAACGGGCGAGATAGCTTCTCGCGGAGAGGGAGCAGGAGGGCAAGCTTCGTTGACCCCATCAAAGCTGAAATCTGCGGTCTTTCTGATCATAATACCGCTTCGCCCGCAGCATCACCCGCAGCAGAGAAGGCTCCCAGCAAAGGTCTAGAGCAACCACAGATCGAGAATGCTGAGGTTGGCGTATGTCCGATCCGCTTCTTAGACCAGCACTCCCCCGAAGAAGTGGCGACTTACTTTGAGAAGCATAAGAATGAGCTGCCTCGGAGTCACGAGGTGTGCATCTTGCGATATCAGAGCAACGAAGAACAGATCAAGCAATTGGACGCCAAGTACGGTAATCTCGTCTCGATGATCCAAGGCTTAGGTCAGAGGCACAAGGAGATGCTACCTGAAGATCCAGATCCGGAAGAGCAAGACGAGGAACGACATGACGACGCAGTCAGCGACGAGAAGATTCGCAAGTGGGCAAGTAGTGTTAGCGCACAAGCGCCGCAAGCTGCAGATGTGGACGAAGACGGAGACGAAGATCGACTTCCGCATTTTGAACGTCCTGTGCGAGAGATTCGAGTCGGAGAGTCGCCTAGCAGGCCTTGGGGAATATCAGTGCCGGTACGATACTACGACAAAATCGAGAGCGAGCGTAGCAGCCAACCGGTGCAGATCAACTCCCCTGCGCCTCAAAGTGCTAAGCAGCAGGGTCCAGCAATTAAGGCAGACCCGAAGCCTGCTGGGAAGTGCCCTTTCGACCACAAGGCGCTGCAAGCTATGGGAATGACTAGACCTCAGCCTGCTCAGCCTGCGTCCGAGGAGCCTGGTACTGGAGCACAAAAGCCCGAGCCGGCGCCTGCTGCCGAGCCAGCAACTGAGAAAGAGACACCAAACCCTCAGCTAGGAACCGATGCTTCGATACACAAAGCACCAGCAACGGCGAGTCCACAAATCGTCATTAACGGACCACTGTTCATCGGTTACAGTCCCGAAGATGCTATCAGAATCCTTCGCGAGAGTGGATTGAAGGTGAGCTCAGAAGATTGAGAGAATTTCAAGACTGGTTGCGTTTAAGCGTTCGAATGAGATCACGACTTATGAACAGGAAGGAGAAGGAGATGGCACCATTGCGGACCGGCGACAAATTGAAAGTGTTTTTTTATTTTATCTACTAGATCATGCACACATTCAATAATCGAAGCTTGTGCTATGATCTTGTCCCTTTTTTCCCCTTTTTCCTGGCAGGTATTTTTAAACCCGCCCAGGCCCTCTCGACGCAAAATTGCTTGACATGGTGCTGTACGATGTGGAATGATGGCCATTGCGATGATTGTACAGGTGGTTGCGCTGGAAGACAGCGAGCACAGCTATTGCTGATATCAGTATTGAGCTGATCGAGGTTAACCTTTGTGGCATTTACTTGACTCTTGAGGTTTGTTTCAAGAAGCTGTATCATGTATAACTATTGCGGAAGAGGATTGCAAGAGTGGCTCTGCGTTGAGATAAGGTCTCTACTTGAGGAACGTTTCGGTTTTGGCTGCTCTGTGTCTCAGCAGCATACGATTTACGAACGTGTGCTGGAGGGCCTCTCATTGCAGAGCCATGTGCACGTTACTCATACCGCAAGCTACGTCTCCGTTTCGGTGCTCTGTCTGTCTCGGCGCTGATCCGCAGATGGTGATGGATTCATTGACAGGTTCTTTCAAAGTATCCCTTGCGTCTTCGACAGCATCTTTCCCAGCCATCTGTATAATCATGTGCAACAGGACTGGATCCTGGAATACGTATCGTTCTAGTGTCACGGTCAAGTGTCATCCATCAATGCCGAAACGACAACGTCACAGTGGCTGCCATGGCATGCATACATACCACACCGTGCCATGCCATGCCACACTTCCACCTATCTTTGGTTGGGTGTGATGTCGATATCATGCCACGCTCGTCTGAGACCTGTAAAGACCTCCTTGCTTCGACCGGTGCTTTTCTTGAACTGGTATGAAACACAGGAACGAGAGCAGAGCCATGGCTGTGAATACCAAATGTCATGCTCCTGGCGCTCGCTCCTGGGATGAAATGGTATGCTCGTTATCGTTATAGATCCCTGGCAAAGAGTCACGGCAGTTTTGAGACCGTGACAGTGGTCCACAGACATTCTTTGAAGTGACAATTTACCAGACGTTGGGAATGAACTTCGTTTGGAATAGAAAGTGGTGTGGCGTCTTCGGCAAGCACATCCGAAAGCGCTGAGGGAGGGAAGGCGCCAGGTTTCGTGCCCCGCTTTGTGAACTCAATTTTTTTTTCGAAATCCAACAGCAGCTCATCCAGCTGTTGACAGTGACTAGATTTTCAAAGCACACTTTGCCGACGATTGTGACAAGAGCTTCGAGATCCGAATGGTCTGTCGGCTTCGCCCATCTCGCCACGGTCTTTGGCTTCTGCTCGATTCCGTTGCGGCAATGTTGCCCCATCTAATGTTCAATCGCCTCTGGCTCATGCCAACGTCAAACTATATTGGAGTGAAATATGGCATCGACTTTCAGAGGGCGAGTGTGTTGTCACTGACTTGGTCGTGCTCAACAGCGCCACTGGTACCTGAAGCTGTGCGAGGTAACACAGCTGCGGTCTTCGAGCCTCATGCGTCGATTCTCATAGGGACAGATATGAAGAAAGATGGATCTCCCATGTGCCAATACCGGAATGGGGACTGTGGTCTATGTATCAGAAACAGGTCTAATTTAGCCCATATCCGTAGTCGAAGCCCAACAATCCTGATGAAGATAGAATCTCCGCTAGAAATGGAGCGCACGCTTTAAGCGAGTCGAACACGAATGAATCATGCTGGTCCAAACCGCCGCCTGATGAGCCACGCGATTTCCAAAGGGATCCTCGCGCCAAAATGTGAAAGCCCACTTGATGCTGTGCCGAGAGAACTTCAGTCGGCAGGGATTTCAGATCCTGGTCGTCACCCATGTCGAGATCCACTGCAAGGTACCTGAGTCTTGATTCGACGGCGGCTCGAAGAGCCCGAGGTGGAGCATTACAGCCACGGTGTTTCTGAGATGGGAGTAGTCGGGTCGGGGTTGCGAACAGCTCCATGTACAAGGCGAATGGCGTATTCGAGAATGTCTGTCTGCGGATCCTACAAGGGAACTAGTCTCTCTGGCGCTCAGATTGACACACTAAGCTCTGAGCAACGCCGATGTTCGGGTAGAGTAGTATTGATGGAAGACGTCACATATGCGCCATTCCAGTCGCTAGAAAATGAGGAGCATTGTTGCCGCCCAAGATGTCTCTAAATGCTGTGTCAACCTAGGAAAAAGATCAGCGCCACTAGATAAGAGGCGAAGGATTCAAAAGTTCTCCCCATAGTATCGGAAGATCGCTCACCCGAGCGACAATACCAGAATTAGAAGGAGAAGGCAGAAGACGCTAGATGTGATGGCATCTTTGCTGTTTGGAGAGCTTGCTGCTCCCAGCGCGAGTCGAGTGTGACTCGGTTCGGCTGGACCTGATGGTGTTGGGCCATCCGACGACGGCGAGGGATCGGGCTGACTGGCTGATTTGTTCATTCCGCACAGTCCAGAGTCTACCAGCAGATGTGTTGGATAGTACACCTTGGGTAGACCCGAGCCCATTTGAACCGAGAGGGCGCCCGAAGCTTCGACTGAAGTGTTTGTGCATGTTAGAAGTTCAGTGACTTGCATACCAGATGGTAGGTCGTGTCCGCGAATGTCTAGCTTGAACTCCGGCGTGTCCTCTCCACTGTTATTGAGAATGGTGATGACCTGTTGACCGGTTTTGCCCTTTCGCATGGCGAATGAATGATAGTCTTGATGCACCACTTCCGTGGCAAAGCTGGCGTAGCCCTTGCTAGTCTTGACTATGTGTTGTCTAGCGGCAACGAGTGTGGCGATGTGCTTGTACAAGAAGGCTTCCGTGTCATATCCTGTCGACCAAAGTGGTGTTCTGTTGATGTAAGGGCTCACACCGCCGTGCATGTGCTGCTCCTGCCCTTGATAGATGATCGGAATGCCGTCGCCCATGATTGTGAAGGCGACAATGTTCTTGGCCTGCGCAGTGTCGTTCGTGTATTGCGCGAACCGCTCGACATCATGGTTCTCGCTGAACAAGCCGAATGCGGTGGGATCTGCGCAGTTTTGGCGCATGGTGTATATGGTCGTCACCAAGTCATTAATGCTTCCTTGGGCGTTGGAAAAAGCTCTAATCAGGGGATAGTAAATGGGGTAATTGAGGATGCTGCCAATCGTTTCTGCCCAGCGACAGACGAATAAATTGTCACCTTGCATGGTTTCGCCCATTGCAAATACGCCCGAAGCATTGACGAAGTCCGGGAAAAAGCCAGGCTGAACGTTGATAGTGGTGTCGATGCGCAAACCGTCAATAGAATAGTTGCTGACCATGGATGAAATCCATCTCTGGAGCATATCTTGCACAAGCTCGTCCTCTGTACGGAGGTCTGGAAGGGGTACGACAGTATCCCCGAGCCAGCAGACTTCGACTTCGGTTTGATTGGTGTTGCCATTGATTGCGCAGTAGGGATGGAAGTACCGCTCATGGTTGAAAGGATCAAAGACAGAGTAGTGCACGGAGTCCGGCTGTCCAGCATAGCCTGGTTACAAGCTCAGCTTCTGTCGAGGGAGATGGGAAAGCATGGATTGCACAAACCCATGTGGTTGACGACGATGTCCAGCATCAAGTACATCCTGACGGTTGCTTAGAATGTTCACGACGAGATGCAGAGGCACATTTGCTTACCCCCGTTCGTGGAGAGCATGACTCAGGGCGCTGAGGTCTTCTGCGGAACCAAAGTTGGCATTCAGGCCGTAGAGGTTCTGTGCCCACTAGATTCGAAGGGACGACAATCAGCATGTGGCTCAGGAGGGCGTTGGCAGCACGGCAGGTGAGAAGCTTGGAGCACAGGATAGGATTGGATGTGCTGACGTCAACTCTTCGACGGGGTGGCATTCGATTGATGATGAGTTGCGCGGTGGGATTCACTCACATATCCCGCATATGCCTCGCCGTCGGCTGTCCGCTGGGGGAGTTGGGTGACGACGGGTGAGATCCATATGGCATCAAAATTCATGCCTTGGATGTAGTCCAGCTTGTCTATAATGCCCTTCCACGTGCCATGACAGTAGAGCCCTTCCACGACGCGACAATCTGCGGTGCTCGAGTCATGGCTGCGGGCGAACCGATCAGTCAAGACCTGGTAAATGGTTCTGCCGCGCCAGTCTTCGAGGGTGGCGGCATATGGGGTGTGAATGTGGATGGACAGTACTATGATGAAGGGCAGGAATGATTTCATGCTTCGAGTGTGTCGGTAGAAGACGGCACGGAGACACGGTGTGGTGGCAGTTATTCAGAGACGTGCATGCTGCGTCTGGTCACCAGGCCCGTCGACGGTGGTGGCCGCGAAGCTTGACATTGAATGACGGTCTGCTTTACATATCTCGATGCGGATGCAGGATGCAGGGCGCCAATGCAGGAACCCATGCTTGGCGGCTCGGTTCGACGGGGAAGGATGCGGGGCGGGGCAGGGGACGGCGCGCGAGGCAGGTGCCAGGCAGGGCGCTAGGCAGGCATGCAGGCTCTTTCCAGGTCCCACCGTCGCACCGCACCTGCTTCACTGATGCAAATTTTGCACCATCATCAGGCTCTTCATCTAGATAGGCACGCAGGCGGCCAGACTAGATATGCACGCAGGCGGCCAGACTAGATATGCACGCGGCTAGATATGCACGCAGGCGGCCAGACTAGATATGCACACGGCTAGATATGCACGCAGGCGGCCAGACTAGATATGCACACAGGCGGCCAGACTAGAACTCGAGGCAAGAATGTACAGATTGCTGGCCGAACAAGATGATCAAGATCCGAATGTGCACGTTCCGACTGTGTCGGACCAGGCTGGCCAGCTGTACAGCAGCTGTCGCTGTCGCCGCTTCACGATGGCCGTCTGTGCTGCACAAGGGCAATGTGGTGCAAGGCAACGGCACCAGCATGCAACGGCTGTGCGTGTGCAAGCGAGCGGGTTGTATGATTATCTCAGGATGATCGCTGGTAGTTCTTCGGGCCAGTGCTTGCGGAAGCACACACACATCGGCGGCTGGTGGCAGCGGTATGTCATCTTGACTAGTTACATAGTCCACACTCAACATCACACGCAGAACTTCATGCCGCCTGGCTTGGCCACACTACTCGACCTGCTCCCTGTCATTCTCTTGGCCGTGCTGTGCCCCACATCTCTCTATACACTCGACAACCCGCTCCGCCACTCGCTCTGCTCACTTTTCCCTTCTCCAACGCCATCCCTCCTCGCGCTCTGCAAGCAGCGGCCCATACAGCCTTCACCACCGAGCCACCGCCTCTCTCATGAGCAGTGTATAACGCCACCTCCCGCGCAAGCTGCCTTTGCGGCCCGCCCACACTCGCGAGACTGAACCGTCCAGTCTTTCAACATGTGGAAGACATGTCTCGCAAATCTTGCCTCCCTGACCGCCGTGGCCTACGCTTCGTACTACGATGAAGCCGAGGCAGAATGGAATTTGAACGCCAACCAAAACGCCGCGAATCCCCTCGAGTACAGCGTGCCGGACTGGCCTTCGACTTTTGAGCACCATCCAAGTCCCCATAATTGGAGGTTCCCATTCTACAGCTTTTTCCTCGACAGATTCGTCAACGGTGACCCCACCAACGACAACGCCAACGCCACCAATTGGGAACAGGACTACAGGCAAACGCAGCTGCGACATGGTGGAGATATTGCCGGACTCCACGATTCTCTGGACTACCTCCACGGTCTTGGCATCAGAGGCATTTACCTGGTTGGCAGCGCCATGATCAACTTGCCTTGGGAAGCCGATGGCTACAGCCCTACCGATCACACCATTCTTGACCATCACCTGGGAAACATCGAAGATTGGCGCACAGTCATCCAGGCAATCCACCATCGAGGCATGTACGTCATTCTCGACAACACCATGGCTACCATGTCAAATCTCCTCGGCTTCGAAGGCTATCTCAACACCAGTGCAGACTGGTCGTTCGCCGAGCACAAGACCCACTATACATCGACCAATGTCTATCGCGACTTCTACATCGGCAATGAATATCATGCGGTCTGCCCTTACGACTTTCCCCGCTTCTGGGATCAAGGCGGCCACCAGATCATCGATAACAATACCAACGCTATGCTTGGCTGCATGGACAGTGAGTTCGACCAGTTTGGCGACGTCGGCGCGTTTGGTGTGTACCCAGAGTGGCAAAAACAGCTTTCCAAGTTCAACGGTGTCCAGGATCGACTGCGGGAATGGAGGCCCCAGGTCTTGGACAAGATCAACCATTTTTCTTGCATGATGATCAAAGGCTTGGACATCGATGGTTTCCGTATCGACAAGGCCATGCAAGTCACAGTTGACGCGCAAGGCAACTGGTCTCACTTTCAGCGAGAGTGTGCATCGTCTGTGGGCAAGAACAACTTTTTTATTCCCGGAGAAATTGTGAACGGCAATGCCGATGCATCCATCTACCTCGGCAGGGGCAAGGAACCAGATATGCAGGTCTACAACACTACATTGGCAATGACCTCCAACGACACCGAATATATCCGCGAAAATGGTCAGCAAGCTCTCGACGCCGGCGCCTTCCACTACTCAACATATCGTGCACTCATGCGCTTCTTGGGCCTCGACGGCAACCTCCTCGCAGCGAATGACGCGCCCGTCAATTTCGCAAATCAATGGCAAACCTTCGTTCAGACCAATGACCTCAACAATGCTTATACGGGTCGCTTTGATCCCCGCCACATGTATGGAGTCTCCAATCACGATGTGCTAAGGTGGCCCGGACTGATCAATGGTACGGAGAGGCAGCTCCTTGGTGATTTTGTGATATCTCTCCTCATGCCCGGTATCCCTATGGTGAGCTGGGGAGAAGAGCAAGCCTTCTACGTACTGGACAACACCGCCAGTAACTATATCTTCGGACGTCAGCCAATGTCGTCCGCACAAGCATGGCAAATGCACGGCTGCTACAAAGTCGGGAACACGAACCTCAACAATTGGCCTGTCAACAGCAGTCTTACTGGATGCCAGGACGATTCCGTGAGTCTCGACCATAGAGACTCCACACATCCCGTCTACACGGTCTTGAAGCAGATGTTCGAAATGCGGGACAAGTACCCCGTGCTTACGGATGGATTCGAGGTTCGGCAGCTCTCCAACCAGACTTTCAATTACACGCTTCCCGGCTCATACGGAACTCCCACCGAGACTGGTCTCTGGAGTGTCTTACGAGGACGAGTGGAGGCCATTCAAGACCTCAGCGGAGAGGGCATCTTTGGTAACCAAGGAGTGTGGCTGTTATACTCCAACTACAACGGATCCCGAGTCTACGAGTCCGACTGCAACGGCGACGACGCCATCATCTCTCCTTTCGATGCCAATACGACGGTCAAGAATCTCTTCTATCCCTTCGACGAGTGGACGCTGGACGAATCTGCACTGACGCTCAATATCGAGGGGTCGACAAACCCGAATGGCTGCCTCTCGCAACTGAACATGACCAAGTATGGCTTCAAGGCTTTCGTGCCCATCGCAAACTGGAGCGCGCCATCCCCAGTCCTCACCGGCTTTTCTCCTGGCCACGACGCCCGAATCCTTTCCAACACTTCAGACAGTGAACCTTCTTCCGTCGACGTCGAGCTACGCTTCTCTGCCGAGATGAACTGCGCTTCTCTCGCACAGGCTCTGAGCATCAACTCGACCACAGGACAAGGGCGGACAGGCAGCATCGACACCGACAACATTGACTGCGCTGTAATGGAACCCGAATTCGAAGCTCATTACTACGGACCAAGCCCATCAACATGGCGAGCTCGATTTGCGCTGACCAATCTCTACGATGGTATTCACAGAATCAGCGTCAACAACGTGACGAGTGAGAGTGGAGATGCATTCACCAACTCCGTTGACCATTTCATGATTCGAATCGGCAAGTCGAATAACCCCATGGTATTCCCGGCCACTGCGAACTACAGCACCTCGCTTCTCTACAAGGATGACACAGCCTCCAAACGAGATGTATCGATCACCACTTCTGGACTCATGGTCGACCACAAAGCTCCAGGGGCTGACAAATGGCGCTACTCCTTGTCATTCGGTGCAGTGTGGTCCGATTGGTACGACTATACGTCCGGGAATGCATCGCTGGCGTCGCAGACTTGGACAGGCGACAAGCAAGAGCAGAAGTGGACCGGCGATCATGTTCAGGTGCAGTACTGGTCTCGGTTGGCTGGAAGCAGCGACCATGTTGTCGAAGGCGATCTCGCTGGATCGGACACGATTCCACGCCGTTTCCCGCATCTGTTCCTGCATGGTTCCTACAATCAGTACGGTTTTGACGATGGACTTCCAAACACGATGTTTCAACTTGACAATGGCACCTGGGCATTTGACTTTATGACGGAATGGCCAAGTCAATTCCAAGTGAATGTCTGGGGCATGGCTTCCAACGGCGAACCGGATGTGTCGTTTGCGTTCGGCGACGTTGATAATGACACCGTCCTCGACCGCATCTCTCCAGTGTCATTGCAGAAAGCCGTGGTCAATATTACCAATCTTGGACCGCCCGCTCCTGCTCTTGCTTGGCGTATCCTGTTCAATGATGCCGACTTCAGATATTATCTGGTTCCTGTGGGCAACCGGTATACACAACTGGCTCTCTGGCTGCTCCTGGGACTTATTCCTCTCGCCACAGCCGCCGTTGGAGTGTGGGCGTACGTGCACTTCTTCTACGGAGTGAAGTTCAACCAAATCGGACTTTCGGAGAAAAGAAGCATTCTTCCCATTGCTGCCGTTGGCAAGATTTTCAACCGCGACAAGATGACTGAGAAGGATGGCGATTCTGAAACGGCCATACCACCAACAACAGGCTCCTCTCTCGATCTGGCTCAGACTGGCGTCGTTCGCAGCGCTGCTGCCTTTGGCGCTGGAGCAACCATTGACAGCAAGCGTCGTACTGTGCTCATTGCCACCATGGAATACGACATCTCTGATTGGAATCTCAAGATCAAAATCGGCGGTCTCGGTGTTATGGCGCAATTGATGGGCAAAAATCTCGAGCATCAGGACCTCATCTGGGTGGTTCCGTGTGCTGGCGGTCTCGATTATCCTGTCGACACTCCTGGCCTTCCTATCGACGTTACCATTCTGGGCCGCACGTATGAGGTACAAGTACAATATCACAAGTTGAACAACATCACATACATGCTGCTTGACGCTCCTGTCTTCCGGAGACAGAACGCAAAAGAGCCGTACCCAGCTCGCATGGACGACTTGGACAGCGCCATCTACTATTCTGCCTGGAATCAATGTATCGCCGAGGCTATGCGACGGTTCCCGATTGATCTCTACCACATTAATGACTACCATGGCACTGTCGCGCCTCTTTACCTGCTTCCGGACACTATCCCGTGCGCGTTGTCGCTCCACAATGCCGAGTTCCAAGGCCTGTGGCCCATGAGAAATCCACGCGAGGTCGAGGAAATATGCTCGGTATTCAACTTGCCACAGACCGTTGTTCAACGATATGTGCAGTTCGGAGAGGTCTTCAACCTACTTCATGCCGGTGCAAGTATTCTTCGTATTCATCAAAAGGGCTTCGGCGCTGTGGGAGTGAGCAAAAAGTATGGCAAGCGGTCGTGGGCTCGATACCCGATCTTCTGGGGTCTGAGGAAGATTGGTGCTTTGCCCAACCCAGATCCTACCGATATCGCCGAGTGGGACAAGAAATTGACGGCTCCGGACGAGATCCAAATCGACCCGGTATTCGAGAGTGGGCGCGCAGGCCTGAAACGTCAGGCCCAGGAGTGGGCGGGTCTGGACCAAAGAGCTGATGCTGACCTTTTCGTCTTCGTTGGTCGATGGTCGATGCAGAAAGGCATCGATCTCATCGCCGACGTCTTTCCCGCCATCTTGGAGCAATACGAACACGTACAACTCCTGTGCGTTGGCCCAACCATCGACCTGTATGGCAAATTTGCAGCCCTGAAACTTGAAAAGATGATGCAGAAATATCCAGGTCGTGTCTACTCCAAGCCCGAGTTCGTGGCCCTCCAACCATTCATATTTAGCGGGGCTGAGTTTGCGCTCATTCCTAGCAGAGACGAGCCCTTCGGTCTAGTCGCGGTCGAGTTCGGAAGGAAAGGAGCGCTTGGCGTTGGTTCGCGTGTTGGTGGTCTTGGTCAAATGCCTGGCTGGTGGTATACGATTGAGTCGTCCACGACCAAACATCAAATGCACCAGTTCAAGATGGCGATTGCCGGTGCCCTGAAGTCGGATTACGAGACCCGCGCCACCATGAGAGCGCGTTCGGCCAAGCAGCGTTTCCCGGTCGCACAGTGGAAAGAGGACCTGGAGATTCTACAGTCGACCTGTATCAAGATACACAAAAAGCGCATGGAGCACATCACCGCGAGACGTATGGGTCTCGAGGATAAGAGTGGTGGTACGTCGAGTGGCTGGAACACTCCGGGATGGATGACTCCGCGAAGTGGGTGGGCTACCCCCACGGGCAGTCGGCCAAATACTCGTCCATCATCACCGAACCGGTCTGGAACGTCCACGCCTGCAGGTTCAAGAAGACCATCGCTATCTTTGGGCATGCGACTCGGTCCAGGACACATTCCTGGAACACCATCAACGCCATCGGAGAGGTCGGGCCAATCCCAGAGCTTGAACAATTCTCGACGCAACTCATTTGACGACCAAGATCCACGGCAACGACTGAGCCGCGGACAAGACGAAGAGTACATCAGTCCCGAGGCTGCTGAAGAGTCCAAACGCCGCTCGCAGCTCGGAACGATGACCAATGACTTCAACTTTGCTCTCCGGGATGGCACCATTCATAACAATCCTAGCCCGCCTGAAGCCACATACTTCTCACCGGTGACACCCAGCGGACTGGATACTCCCAATGGCCAATCGTTCCCATTTCTCGCGCGTCCACACACTCCGGTCCGGGATGATTTGTCGAGCGTACCGCAAACCCCATTGTCCACCGAGAAGGTCATGGATGAGAAAAAGAAGGATCAGCCACAAGAGCTCACACCGTTCTTCACAGATCCGACTGGGCTGTACTACAAGACCTTCGAAAAGAAGCTCGACACTCTCAATGGCAAGAACTCTGAGGGATCGCTGTGCATCGAGGAGTATCTGGAGAAGTCCGAAAAACAGTGGTTCCACAGACTGCACGAGGCAAAGATGAGTCGGAGCAATACTCCGAGTGCATCCCGGGTTGCCACGCCCGCCGGATCCATCTATGAAGGCGTCGACACGGACGAGTCCCTTGCGCAATTCTTGCTCCCCGAAAACTACCGAGCACCCACTGGTCTCCGCCGCGTGCTGGTGTACAAGCTTGGCGACTGGCCCGTGTATACCCTACTGCTTGCTCTTGGCCAGATTCTCGCTGCCAACTCATACCAGATCACGCTGATCAGCGGACAAGTCGGACAGACTGCTGGTCAGCTTTATGCCATCGCGTGCATCTATCTCGGAACGACCCTGATCTGGTGGTACCTCTTCCGGCGTCTCGCGGCTTATTGGGTCATGAGTCTACCGTGGGCGTTCTATGGGCTCGCGTTTTGGCTTCTCGCCTTTGCGCCATATGGCTCTTCAACCGTGTCGCGTGGATGGGTGCAGAATGTCGCCACAGGGTTCTATGCCGCAGCCTCATCGTCAGGATCTCTCTTCTTCGCTCAGAATTTTGGTTCGCTGGGCTCAGCACCAGTGAAGGACTGGGCGTTCAGGGCATGTGCAATCCAAGGAACGCAGCAGCTATATGTGGTCGGTCTCTGGGCTTGGGGTAACAAGCTCACCAGCATGAACTCCGACGGCAACTCTACTTCGCTGGGCTGGAAGATGACAGCAATTGGCATACCCATTGCGCTCTTCCTCTGGGCCGTCGGTCTGGTGCTGTTCTTCGGCTTGCCTGACTTCTACCGGCAAAAGCCGGGCGCTGTCCCAGACTTCTATTCGTCCATATTCCGCAGGAAGATCATCGTTTGGTTCTTGGTCGCGGTGTTCGTCCAGAATATCTTCCTTTCAGCTCCGTTCGGTCGCAACTGGTCCTACCTTTGGAGTTCGAAACATGCTCCTGGGTGGTCGATCTTCCTGTTGATCGTCCTCTTCTTTGTCGTTGTGTGGGCATGTGTGCTTTTCTTGTTTGGCCATCTCTCCACAACGCACAGCTGGATCATCCCGATCTTTGCCATCGGTCTCGGCGCGCCAAGATGGTGCCAGATCCTGTGGTCATGCTCGAATATCGGCCAATACCTCCCGTGGGCTGGCGGACCTGTCGCTTCCGCCATCCTAGGCAGGATGCTCTGGTGCTGGCTCGGCGTTCTGGACTCGATTCAAGGTAAGACTGATATTTCCGTTCGAAGAGAACCAAGCGCTGACCATTGACACAGGTATTGGGTTCGGCATGATCCTTCTCCAAACAATGGTCCGATTCCACTGCTCATTTGTGTTAATGGCAGGGCAATGCATTGGTGCCATCGCGACCATCATTGCCAGAGCAGACGGCCTCAACAGCACAGGGCCTGGGCCTACCTTTCCTAATTTCGCAGGCGGCTGGACCGATGGTTTCTCGCAACCCTGGTTCTGGATATGTTTGCTTTTTCAACTCGGCATTTGCGTTGGCTTCTTCACATTCTTCCGTAAGGAGCAATTGACTAAGCCATGATGCCTCGCGATACAGCCAAGAAACTGAGCTCATTCTCGCTGTACTGGCTACCGGGAAAGCATTGGTGGTAGGGGTGGAAGTTCTCAACGATCTTAATGATGTCATGGCGTTCTGACAAGCGTGTGTGTGTGTGTGCGGAAAAGCAGTGCAAGCGTAATAGCGTGGTTGTGCGTTCATGAGATGACGAGAAAGCCGTGGCAGAGACAGACAGATCAGTGCAGCGTTCTGCATATACCCATCCCAGCGAGTATAGAGACTACATAGACTTAGTAGAGATGAGAGACTCGAAGTGCTCGGCTCTCAAATGCATTTATTGCCAGAAATGTACTCGCTTTTCTGCTCTCTTGACACTGTAACTCTACACTTTGGGTCTGCGCCTCAGGCCACTTGCTTTGCCGCCTATTTCACGTGACCATACTCGAATCGCCGGCGGGCATCACGCTGCCGCATATATCACCAACAGCCGTATGATGATGGATGTGATATCTAGAATGGAATTGAAAGTGCCACCCAGCATAAATCACGACGAGAAGTCAACCTTTACAGTCCTCGTAACTGGCGCAAATAGGTAACATTAATATTGGCACATTCTCGCACATATATCTAACTGACATCCTTCCAGCGGTCTCGGCTTCGCCCTCTGCTGCCGCCTCATCGACGAATTTCTCTTCACAAGACCGCAATCCCAATCCCTACACCTTCTCTTCTCCACTCGAGACGCAAAGAAAAGCTCTTCAACCCTCACCCTCCTCAACGCACATCTCCACAAGACATTGCGCGAAGCGAACGCCAAGACCCTGGGCACAAGTCGTCGTCTCCTGGAACCTCGAATCCAACTCGAAGGTGTCCTCGTCGACCTACTCAAACTTCCCACGGTCAAGGCGCTCGCCGAGCAACTTCTCAGACGAGGGGAGAATCTCGATGCCGTCGTCTGGAATGCTGGAATCGCAGGCTGGAGCGGTCTGGATTGGGCCAAAGCTGTATGGAATGTATGCACGGACTTGGTACATGCTACTACGTGGCCGAAATATATGGTTTGCGATGTGGGATTGCGAGCGAGGCCCCAGCTGTCACCTTCCTCCGATGAGCCGGTTCTGGGCCAAGTCTTCCTCGCCAATGTCTTCGGTCATTACATGCTCACACACTGGCTTTCGCCACTTTTCCGTCGTCCCGGCACAAGGATCATTTGGATGGGCAGCATCAGTGCTTCGGCACATACGTTCTCTCTCCGAGACATTCAGGGATTGAAGGCGGAAATGTCGTACGAGAGTTCGAAACGACTTACGGATTTCTTGGTGCTGACGAGTGAATTGCATTCGACCAAGCCATACCTGAACACTTTTATGCCGGCGGCCATGGAGGAGGAAAAGGAGGAGAAGAAGAAGAGGCCGAAAATGTTCGTCGTGCATCCTGGAGTCTGTGGGACTGCGATTGCCGGTTTGAATTGGTTCGTCGGATTATTCATGATCGCATCATTTTATCTCGCTCGGTGGCTTGGATCACCTTGGCATCCTGTTGAACCTTATAAAGGTGCGGTGAGCGCTGCATTCGCCGTCCTTTCCGCGCAGATTGCGGAAATGGAGGAAGCAGAAGGAAAGGGCAAATGGGGATCTTCGACGGGTGTTTTTGGCGATGAACGTGTCGCGAGGACGGAAGTAGATGGGTGGGGATACTGTGGGGAGGTTGGCAAAGTGCCTAATGGAAGCGTGACTACTGGGTTGTATCGAGGAAGGAAAGACCTTACGAAGGAGGATCGAGTGGAGTTTGAGGTTACTGGGAGACAGGTTTGGAGTCAGATGGAGGAGCTGAGGATCGAGTGGGAGAGGAGGCTGCGGCCAATGTCACAGGAAATCTCGGTGGAACGTTTATGAGCCTTGAGAAGCTGTGAGATCACTGTAGTCTATATGTGCAAGTGTGCATTCAATCATCATCTTCGAATCCTCACTTTTTCTTTTGTGCAGCGACAATTTTTCCATCACGGCATGCAGTTCCATCGGCGACCTTCTGCCAGGTAACTTGGCCCCGATTGCACAGGCCGAATTCCTTCTCGCCGTCGCAGACAATGGCGCCATTCGTCGGGTGAGACGTTCGGCCGCGAGGAGCAGATCAAGAGCTTCCACTGCTGTGAACTCTCAGTGCGAGTCCTCCCATACTCTCCGAAGCCCTGCAGCAACGGAGACCGACCTTATACGTACCCCGTGGCATTCATGGCGAGTGGTACGCCATTGGTGAGGGTGCCGTACGGTACGGCAGCGTAATTGCCGTTACAGCTGTAGTCGTACTCCGCCTCTTGGAGCTTGGTCGACTGCACCTCGAAGAAAGTGGTGAGCTCGCACCATCCATCGTCTCGGTCGCCGCATGGACGGAGACTCTTGCCCAGAGGGATTGTTCGCTGGTTCAGGATGAAGTGGATGTATCTCGTAACGCCACCCCGCTCATATTTGTTGCCGTTCCTGCGGTTACCGCTAAGTGGCTGTGGTGTCTCAATGATCTCCATGTCCAACCTAGCACCAAATGGCTCCATATGAGACACGATCAGAGACCGGTTTCTTTGGAGCTTGTCTGCAGGAAGGAGAGGTGCGAACTGAGTCAGACCGAAGGCGGTGAGGATACCCGCAATGTTTGTGTCGTGGCTGAAGTCGAAGTTCAGGGTCTGGTTGAGAGGGAAGGTCGCAGTGTTGTTGTCGAGCGTCACGTTGATCTGGGCCGTTGGCTGCGTAATGAGGTGATGTTGCAGACGAGACATAATCTCGACGACGTAGCCGATGCCAACAGCTCGACCAGTAGGACTTTGGAACATGTTGTTTCCGGCGAAGTTGATATCCACGGAGTACTCATAGCCTTCCCACTCTTCGTATGTAAACAGTCCACAGAAAGCAGAGTAGCCGAGAGCAACAGTTTCATAGGCACACAAGGATTGCGCGTTGTAGGTATCGGTGACAGACCAGTTGAATGCAGGTCCGTAGGAGTTGAGACGCGCTGTAGCGTTCTTGAGGTAGATGCTGGCCCACTCCTTCGTGGCATTGTTACCGCCTTGGTTGACATATGTGTTGGAGTTGTTGCAGTTTTGGTATCCTGCCAGAGTGTTATTGAAGATACCGGTAGAGTTCTCGCGTGACAGAACCAAGGTTGCGTTCTGCGTCCAGTCAAGTCCGAAGAAGCCAGCGAGGAAGTACTCGGCACTCTTCAGCATGCGGTCCTGAGTTGTCGATCGAGCAACGATCTTGGAGCCATTGTTTGGGTAGAGGTAGCCATACATGATTTGGTGGAGCGTTCCAGAGTCGAACAGCTCCTGCTTGCCCACAGGCGTTAGGATTTCTGCGCCCAGTTTGTTCGTGTAGGTGTTCAAGAACGAGAGAGGTCCTGTGAAGTTGACATTGCCCAGTACACCCGTCGTGGCGTTGTGAATCTTGGCAACCAAGACCGTGGCTCCAGCCCCCGTAGTCGGGTATCGAGAACCATGTCTCGACAGCATGTTCAACTGCACGATGGATGCATTCTTTGGCAGAGAGTATTCGTCTACACCGAAACCGAGTGGATTGGGGAAGTAATGGCTGAGCTGGCCGTGCATCTGGAAAATGTTTCCATTGTCCGTGTTTCCCATGATCGGAACCTGCGTCTCGAGCGGAGAGTTTGGAATGTATGACTGAATGCTAGATCAGTCTCGCTCTCGGTGAGATTTCGTTCTTCAATGCTCACCACGCTGGGGAATGGAGCAGGGTTGGTCTGTGCCAGGAAGGCAGCAACACCAGTGGGAGTCGGACCTGTTCAGCGATCAACAATCGTGCGCCATTGCATCTCGTGTTCATGGCAGATGTCTACCAGGAAGCAGCTCGGGCTTGGTAACATAGTAATCCGGAAGATTGCTGCTGCTCGAGCCGCACGACTGGGCATTAGCATTCGCCGGATGCCCAACGAATGCCACCGCCGCCGCCGCAGCATACAAGTAGCTCTTGTACATGATCAGAAAGGGTAGCACAACAAGCACGAACAGCGAGACCTGCACAACGAAGCAGCGGAGAGGGTCAAATTTGCCAGAATGACAATGTCCAGGAGTACGCGAGCATGCCGGCGGCTTTGAACTTGAAGTTTGAAGGCATGGGCATGGGCATGGGGTCCCTCGAAGGATCTCGCTCCCCGTCATCGTCGGGCCTTAGAAGTGCAGGTCCGCGAGAACCGCGCTTCTCACTGGCACGTTGCATACCAATGCATGGAAGCCAACAGAGAACGTGGTCGGCAAGTCGGATGTCCGAAGAGCTCGAAGCTTGTTCGTTGCCGACTTGCTATGATGTACTGTACCTCGAGCGTTGGTGGGGTGATGCCCATCAGCACCAAACACTGTCCAACATCTGTCAAGCCTTTTCCATACACTACTTCTACAGCTTCCCACAACGTCGCTCAGGTCACAATCGTGTCTAGTATACAGCAGCACTCATCATTGAAGCGTTCGTGAATTCGTCAACCCGTGTCGCTACTTGCAGCAGAATCACCGTCCTCTTTCATATTCGTTAGCCATGTCGCTCGCTTGCCAGAATACAGCGAAAGAGGATGCCGAAAGGAAAACAGAAAGTAAAATTTACCGCCAAGGTCGCCGCGTAGTGACAGCATCCCTAAGACTGCCCCTGCGCTTTGGAGGTGCACCTCGATTGGAGGCTTCAGGTGTGGCCGCTGGCTGATTTTTGACGCTGTTGCTGCGCTTGGTGAAGAACGTACGCTTCTCCGTCGCAATGCCGGCAGCTGAAGCTGGCCGCTCAGTGGCAGGCTCTGGTTTCGTCCTGACTACCGCGCTCGGCCGATGCTTATCTCGACTGCTGGGCGGACGAGTAGATCCACTCATGATAGAGCTCCTCGTTGACGCACGGTCAGTGTGGCTAGTCTTCGGTCTCGCAGCGGCATTGTTGACATAGGCAGATGGAGGCGTCGAGGTGAGCGTTGGCAATGGTGGCTTGTCGCTGCCTTGACCGCCAGAGAGCCGGCGAAGGAGATTTGGTATCTTCTTGCTCAAAGTTCTGGCAGGAGACGGTGAAGCTCGTGACCTGGGAGGCGAGGCAATCGAGGAAGAGGGCCGTGAAGCTGTTCGAGGGCCTTCGGCTTCGGGAGAAAGAGCGCGATGGGACTGGCCATCAGCCTGCATGACTGTTCGATTGCCAGACGACCCAGAATGCTGTGACTGTGCCGAACGTGGGCTTGTTACTGTCTCTGCCGACGACCCGCCACCGTTCCCTACCTTCTTGCTAATACTGCCGAAATTTGTTGGACTAGTCTGTGCGCGGTTCAGTCGAGGTTTCGATGGGCTGGTCACCGACTCCTCGCTGGACCTTCGACGGCGAGGTCGCGTTGCCACGCGCTGAGTGGGAGAGCGCTGGTTCATGTTGAACATTAAATCAGCTGGTGGCTGTCCATGTTGCTGAAACCTGCTAGGCGTGCCCATGAGAAGCGACTTGCCATCGGGAAAGCCGTCATAGTCCAGCCCGAAATCCTTGATAGTGTCAGTGTCCGCGTCGTGCCCTACGTACTCTTCATCAGAGCTGTCGTAGTCTTGTGAGCCATCCACATTGGCGCTGCGATAGTGTAAATTGCTTGCATATGCGGTCTTGAGTTCGACCGAAGATCTCATCTGCCTTGGAGCGGTTCTGACTCCAGGCTCAAGCGCACTGAAGCCCTTGACCACAGCCGGAGTAGAGTCCGGAAGGCTTTTATCTTCGACGATGCTAGATCTTGATTCACGAAGCATGCGCGTGCTCGCACTGTCTGGCGTTGGCGGTAGGAGATCTCCAAAGATCGGACCTGCTGTGACTGCGGGGCGTTGATGCTTCGATCGAGGTTGGCGGCGCAATTGAGGCGCACCAAGAGCGCCCTGAGTGGTTGCCGACAGAGCATCATTTAGCGACTGATAGCGGACTTGCTGATCGTCGTGTGGAAGTGGGGGAGACAACCTGCGACTCCCATCGGCCAAAGGCGAAGATATGTGGTTCGACTTCGATGGTGTTGATTCGGCTTCATCACGCTCCTCAATCCATCTGCTCACACGTTTGATGCTGTCTTGTCTGATATGTGAACGTGATCCAATGGAAGCAGTACGAGCATCGTCGTCCTCGGCTTCCCAGGCATAGCGATCGGAGCTAACCACTTCTTTGGGACTGTAGATGGATGGAAAGCTACTTTCGCTCAGGACACTGAGTCGTGGAGAGTTCGGCACATCCTCCCCGTCCTCCTCGGTACGGGCCTCTTGGCGGGACAGTAGCGAGTGGAAGCTCTTAACCGGATGCAACGATCGCGCATTCTCCATGTAGACAGTTCTCAAGGCATTTGTACTAGGCTTCTTGGAACTCAAGATCATCGGCTCCCTCCTAGGCTTAGCCGGCGTCTGACCATTCACAAGAGCTTCCAATTTCTCCGATGCAGCAGCAGCTTGCTTCGTTGGCGGCTTGGGACCCGCTTCGGAAGTCTTGGTTGCAACCGGCATGGTCTGCGGTGATGATGGCAGGTCCTGATCATGCGTTTCGGTGCCAGCATATCCGGAATCTGCGTTCGCAGTCGAAGGCCTCGTATGACTATTCCGCTCCTCCATATCATTCACCTGCTCCTCCAAATCGCAGATAATGTCCATTGCTTCCTCCACCGCTTTGTCACGCTTCTCAAGTTCCTGTACCAGCTCCGAATTGATCCTCAACAACTCCCTGTGCTCCTCCTCTAACATCAAGGCGTGCTCGATCCGGTCCTTCATAGAGTCTAGCTGTTGCTGCAGCTTGGTCGTTTGCTCCCTTCTGTGGTCCAACTCCAGCTTCAGCGCGAAGTTTGCCTTGTTCAGGCGGTCCAATTGGTCGTCCATATCCCTGACACCAGGTGCGCGACGTCGCCTATCGCTGCTCTGACCACCAGCATCTGAACCACGCATGCTCGCGACAAGTGGTGAACTGTCGGCCATTTTAGTATGGCGGCTGGCTTCAGGCTCTTCCAGAAAGATATCGTCATCTCGGCCACGTCTGAGGAGACCAATGTCGGTGTGTCTCGCGCGTTTCGGGCGGACATTCCTGGCCCTGCGTTCCTGGAGACGTTCCTGCAGCAATTGCGACGTGGGTAAGACAGTGTGGCCGCGCTCACCGAGCGGGCTCCGCTCAAGATCGTCTTCGTACGTCGGCATGGTGATAGATGGACATTACATGCCAGACAAAACAGCACTTCAAGCAGGTGCAGTCCAGCTGGGGGGAAGTCAGTCCCACATGGCGCCGCTCACGGTAGGTGTAAAGCTGAATGAATATTGGGGGCGTTGGTGACGAAAGGGTCGATATGCGGTGATTGGCGCCAAAGGTGGTCGCGGTCACAGCTATGCGACCTTTGCGATGGGTAGTGATTGGTGAGTAGGGTTTCAGATGGTGTGCGGTCTGTCGTCACGTCGCTGGGTTGTTTCACTTGGTGCTGGCGGCGGTGATGTCGAAGGTGGTGCAAGACACGGTCCGATACGCTTGTACAAGCGGAGGTGGATGTGGATGTCGATATGTGTCGTTGTGCGGGCACAGCAGAGCAGGTCATAAGGAGAATGGCTCCAGAGTGTCCAGCACACGACTGCGATCCCCTAGCACAACAAAGAAGGCACACTGCGCACAGCAGGAGCACAACACACGTCGGCCAATCATGGCGCTGTTTGCCGAGGCGCTAGCCAGCGGTTAGATGTCCCGGCAACAGGGATGCTCGGTAGGCAGGTGCATCCCCGGCTCCGCCCGAACTCTGCTCGCGGCTGCCGAATGGTGACCTGCAAAAAGTCTCTCGCCTCGTTCATATGCTCATTCTGGCCAACTGCCTTCTCCATCACACGCCGCACGCGTATGATAGCTGGCCGGGTCATGGTGATGATGCCTCCCGTTCAATGGTCGGCACTGCAATACTGTAATGTCTGCTGGGTTGGACACTCTGGCGTCCGGCGTTGAGACGTGACCGACCAGTAATCCCAGCACTGGGCCAGCAGACGGCGTGAACACCAGGCCATGTACTAGTTCTCAGAAGCGTGTGCGTGCAGGAAGCAACGCCGTTCTCCATCCATAGCCGTACCCAAATTCCAGACGTCAAATTGTACCTCCTTGACACATCATTCCAACCTCTCCGAAATTCCCAAGATATCATCCTTACTCACATTCCAAAACTCATTCCTATCCTTGGTGCCTTTTTTATCGATGACCCCTTTTCCATAACCTTTGTATCCAAAATAAATACTCTCACCCATCATATCACATTGAGCTCCTTGACGTGTACATCGAAAACTCCTTCTGCGAGATCGAAGAGTTCGTCGGCGGAGTGGAGGAGGGAGTCGCCTGAGATTCTGGGATCGGTGGAGTTCCCGCCTCGACCGAGTATTCGAGCCCATGATTGTTGTCAGTTCAATGTTCGTGTGATAGATGGAAATAATGCTATCGTTGATCTCCTGGAATGCCTTCTCTCGAGATGTATTCAAGTTGAAAAGTGAAGTCTGGATGAAGAATAGTGTCGACGTTGAGAGAGACGAGCAGGAGTTCAAAGACTCGAACCAGACGTCCCATTGCAACTACAGCGTTCGGACTCCGCAAGGTCTGGAGGAGGTCGTTGATCGAGCCGAAAGCATGGCGCGGCTTTGTCGATGCCCGGACCGACGACAGCGGATCAGACCAGTATTCATCATGAGGACTTTTAATGATAGGGAAGGTATGTGAGCATGTACCATCATTACAATTCGATGCAACTTCTGCATACTATGCACAATCTGTTCATCCATCCCAACTGTCTTTCCCATGCACAGCTTTCCTGACGCCGCGATCTCTTAATCTTCTGATGAATGCCATTCGATATAGGTACAGCAAGAGGCAAGACTCCTAATCGTGACCGGCCATAGAAGGGCTTTTAAAAGTGCGACATTGCGCCATGCAACTTGTGTCCTTTCTCATACTGAAGAGAGTCGTCAGCAAGATCGTGGGTGAATGAAGGCAGGACGCAACTCACATCTGCAAGTTTACAAACGGCTGCCGTGGACAACCTTGTAGTCGACGGCGAGCTCACGGCCTTCATCGCTGATGACAAGCACACGAACGCTGCCACGACCATTGTTGAAAGCGTCGGTGAGACGCTGCAGCAGGCTGCTCTGGTCGAGGACCGGAAGACCTTGCTTAACGTCACCAGTCTCAGTCATGGCAACAACGCGGCCATCATCACGGATGTCCAAGACGCGGTACTGCTTGAAGACAGGACCGACCATGTTCTGAACAACAACCGATGGGCTTGGGTTGCTGACGAATGAGCTCTCCTCGTGAAGCTGCTTGGTGAAGAGGTCAACACCAAGGTAGCGGTGCTGTCCAGTCTGAGCAGAGGTGGTGATGCGGATCACCTGGCAAGGGCGGCCCTGGAGGATGAGCAAGTCGCCAATGCGGATGTGGTGGCATGGGATGGTGATGGTGTTTGGTGGGCCAGCATAGCGGCGGCTGGTGGAGCTGTGCTCACCTCCGTCGTATCGTGGAGCAGACATGGTGACTTCGCGGTCCTTGACTACAACGTCTTCTTCACGCTCAACAACGGTGTCGTGATGGGAGTGGTGGCGGCGGTCGTGGCTCTCAAATGGGTGCAGAATGCGGTCAGCAGCGCGGCGGACTCCGTGACGGAATGAGTGGTAGTGGCCGTCCTCGTCGTAGTATCCCATATCACGCTTGTGACGACGTTCGGGTTCTTCGACAGTCACACGCTCCTCGACTTTCTCCTTGTCGAAGTGCACTGTCTGACGCTCTTGGAAGCCTTCGGCCGGGTACTCGCGTGGGTAGGTGCTCTTGTCTTGCCAACCACGAGAAGCTCTGTACTCCTCAGTGAATGGGGTTGTTCGATCACGGAACTCTCGCTCGGCAATGTCGATGCGGGAGTCTAGATCGATCTGAGTTGCTGGAGTGTGACGAGTTGGGTACTCGCGGTCGTAGACGCGATCCTGGACGTCGATCTGAGCGTCGCTGTAACGCTGGTATGGCTCACGGTAGCTATACAGTACAAGATGTCAGTGAGCTGTGTCGATGAAGTGGTGATGGCAGCCCGCAGAGCTGTGATGGACAACAGGGAAGGGGCGGTGAGAAGTGATGGTCTATGTTGCTTGGACGACAACACAACACACTAGAGGAGCTAGGACCATAGCGTGTCTCGCAAGGGCCACTCAGGGGCAGAGGTTTTCATGTTTGTGCATGGATCTTAGTGGACCCAGAGCGGCGTCGGACGCTGGGGTGTGAACAAGGAGCCTCGATGCGGTGAACAGTGAGGCTTGCGAGGGAGCGAGTTTGGCAGTAGAAGAAGAAACGAGCAAACTTACTTGTGGCGGTCGATGTCAACGTCTACACGAGTATCGACGGCGTCTGCGTGGCGGCGTGGTCCGGGGTAGTGGCGGTCTTCAGTGATGCGAATTTCCTCGCGTTCACGTCGGTCTCTTGTATCGCCTCTGCGGTAGCGGTCTTCTTCAGTGATGCGGATGTCTTCGCGGTAGCGGTCGTCTCGCGGGACAGGGCGGGATTGGGAAGAGTAGCGGTCTTGTCGATCTTCCCGTCCAGCGCCTTGGACTGTTACACGCTCGTCGGTCTTGACCTCTGTGCTCTCAGAAGTCTGCTCGTTTTTGTAGGTGGACGGAAAGACGCTGAACGGGACTCTGGAGATGAAATCAATGATGGACTTTGATTCAGCGCGCGTCAGTTGATAGACTCACGGTACTCTCGCGTCGTAATCCAGGTTGGCAGCGGTGCTCGAACTTGAGGGTCTTCCGACTCTGAGAGATGGAAGACTACAAGCTGAGCCGTGTCGGGGGTGTCAAGGAATTGGCTACGCGTCAGAGCTGCAGGAAGCCAGCGTGTGGGCAGCAGCGAGCTCTTGTACGTGGCCAACAAGTGACGAGTGACGATGGAATTGTGATGCAGAGGGCAGAAGCGAGAAGCGAGAAGCGAGGTGCGAGGATGGAGGCTGAGGAGGAGAAGTGTGCAGTTTATTGGCGGCGGGCGCGGTGGAGAGAGGTTGGATCGTGCTTTCCTTAGCTTCACCAAACAAACGTTGCCAGGGAGCCCGACCAGGGCCAATTCTATCATGGCATCATCCCAGCACGACTCCCAGCCTCGGCAGTACATTTTCCGCACCGAGTGCAGTCCCACCCATGGCTTCGTGTATAGCTTCAATTGGCCGGCCACTCGAAGTCTCCCATCATCCCATGCATCACGCTCGTTTCGCCATCAACAAAACATACTGCCCAAATCGCGCACTTCCCCTGTAGTTAGCCACATCGAGCCACGGAACACGACTCTGACGCGCTACGCAAACTTAAGCGAGCATACTGATGAGCTGACCACTATATACCTACCTATACACGGAAGCCGAAGTCGCATATCTGTGTGACACTGCACAGAGAGTCATGCGTTCACTACCATCAACCTCCTTGTATATGTATAGCCATGTCACCTGATGACTGACACTGCAATGTATCCCCGGTCTTCGTGAAAACCACGAAAGGGAGGCAGGAAGTAGGCATCTGAATCCGAGTGCCTGCCACTGTTTGCCAAGGTACAACAAGCTGTGCCTGAGAAGCCCGAGAGAAGATCCACCAGCGTCGACTTCTCTCGGCACCCACATCATGAACTTCTTCAAGCGGAATAAAGACAAAGGCAACAAGGCCCGCTCGCTGGAGACCGAAGATGTTGGACGGAAGGATTCCAAGAGCTCGATGACCGACAAGGTCACCACCTTTGTGAAGCCGTACCTCAAGCAGGCTCAATCGTGGACTGCCAAAGAAGCAAGTGATGCCAAACTGCAACTCCAAAAGGCTGCAGGACTTGGCGGCCGGCCAGATGTGGTTCCTGATGGCGAAGCGCTTGTCAGCGGCGAGCCTCGGACCGTGGAGCTGGGCTGGGTGAGTGGTGTCTCGTGCATTCGAGGCTCTTGCTGATGGATGGAAGCATCCCGTAGCAGGTGCGACAGGGAAATGGTTCGCTGAGAAGACCATTATTGGCAAGCAGATTACCGAGAGGATCGGCAAATACCCTGACCCAACACAGCATTGGGCAGTAATTGTTGGTGATTATGTGCATCAGCTTTGGATGGTATGGCAGACAAGCCTTCGTACAATGACAACCCCAGAGATCAAATACGCTAATGGTGCTCATGGCAGGATGAGAATCTTGATGTCATCTACATCAACGAAAAGCTGAAGCGAGAAGACTGGCATATATTCGAAGTGGGCAAGACGCGCTTCAATGATCAAGCGCTGCGCGAGGCAAGCCGTATGACTATCCACAACATGTAAGTCACTTCGTATGTGTTCGCAAACGAGTTTTGAAGTCTCTGACGGGTTTAGGCGCGAGAAACGCCCGGCATACAATCTCATCAGCAATAATTGCCAAAACTTTGCGACCGAGCTGCTCAAAGCTATCCAAGTCGGCGCTCATCGGGAATTCGGCACAAGCTTCGCCATCTATCAGCGTGCTACCGGCAAAGGCGCTATCATGGACTTGTTCGCCGACAAGCCTGAGCAGAATTCGCCCGAGCTGAAGCATGACGAGGACGAGATGCCGCCACCCAAACAACAGGATACCGTGAGCTTTGCGCAACAAGTCATGGACGAGAACACGACGAAGCTAGATCATGATGGCGATCCGCGGCCGTGATAGAGGCGCAGGTGATCTGCAGTTAAAATCCGCTGACATGCGTGAATAGTTGTGGTGCACCTAGCTTTTCCGCTTGTCATCGCTTGGCTCTGTGCTTAAGTCTTCGCTACAGGAAGATGTGCGCACTCATCTTGATCTCTGGGTAACATCCTCCCGTGCAACGACTTGCATGATGGCTAGAGCCAGTTCAGGAGTGTTCAAAAAGACTTCCTTGAACTCCTTCTTTGCCATCAATTCCGGAAGGTGCTTGCGGCAGATGTCATTCGCAATTTGTCGCAGCTCGCCGCCATGCGCTGCCGTTTGCTGATGAATGGAGTAGACATAACCCGGAAAGCTGGGTGTGTTCCATTTCTCTTCCATTTTCCTCTTCGCCGATGGAGTCGCTTTTTCTTGCAGTGTTGGGAGCAAGTACTTCCCAGGCACCTCTTAAAGTCGAAAATGTAACAGCTTCGAATGGATCCAGGCCGTAGATGTATCTCAGCATGCCGGCCAGGACATCAGGATCATCTTCCTTCAGCTCGATCTCATTTGACCACGATTCCTTGCACGCTCGAATCAGCCGATGCTTCATTCTAGTCCAGATGCCGAGCGTTACCACGAATCTTCCACTAAATGTCATCTTGGAAGTAGTTTGACGCGAGGCAAAGCACAACCTTGTGCGCGCGAACTTTGCGGCCCGAAAAGCAAATGGTGACATCGGAGAGCTGTTTGTTGTATGGAAGCCTTTGAGGTCAGCCAGCGCAAGAGAATGAGATGTCGAAGCCATCTTGAGGATGATGTCCGTAGTGGGCGAGCAATCGAAATTCCTTAAAATATCGTCACTTCCGCATGGAAACGCCAAAGCCTGCACGTTGGTCTAGCAACCGAGACCGATCATCGACTTTCACAACAGCTCCCACTCCCACAGGATGGCTGCCGGCTGAAGATGAACACGTATGTGTTGTCGAGGCATGCATTCGGCTTTCCAGCACTTGCTCATCGAGACTTTCAGGAGCTGGCACATCAGACGAGCCGGCCTCGCAGATGATGTCCCGACGAGTGGAACGCGTGACATTGTCATCACTTCATGCACCTGTACAGTACAAGCTTACCACTTTCTCCTGCGAGCTCGCCCATTTCGAGAGCTTTTCTTAAGCGCATCAAACTGAGATCAAGTGTGGGAGTGAGTGCATGTAGCTCACCTATTTCCCGATTGGGATGTGGCGCATCCAGCTTCAACGAACAAGATCTGCGCACAGCCTGGCTGAACGGTGGCAACCACAACTTTACTCAATGCTTGAGGATATCTCATCCTCTCAGATGAGCCGGATCAATGGCTACGGCAGATCTACACAGCCGACAACTGTAATCTCGCGCCACACTCAATGAGGAAATACGTCGACGATCAATGGAGATCAGGGAAGGCTACACTAGAGAGCCATGCGGTCACACGTGGCTACTCTACAGCACTTGATGAATTGCATTCGACCCTCAATTTGACCGTGTCGTGCAAGCCATCGTGGACAGCTACGCCTCAGCCTGATGTCCAGTCTCAATCAGGACTAGTCTGAACATCCGCACAATCGAAGAATCATGTTTGCAAAGTACATGGACTGAAACCTCTGGTGCGTCGAATGATGCAGGATCGTCAGCTTACAAACTGGGTCTGGTTGATTAACACGGCCGACAGGATCCTTCTGCTCAACTCCGACGTGCCATTTGACATTAGATCCGTGCTTGCGCCACTCAGCTCAGGACACAATGTGTCAATTGATCGCTGGTTTTTCCTCCACTTCACAACCGGTTCTGTGCAGTACAAGAGCAACGGAGCTGGTGCGTCATATGATCCGTCCGCAGGTCAAGCATCTATCACCTATTTCGACACCGGCATCACCTCCAGTCCAGACTTCAAAGTGCTCGGGACAACAGGCCTTGATACCTGCACCGGACTGATCATCGTTTTTCCAAAATGCTGCACCGTCGCACATTCCTCACCTGGAGGTCTCAGCACAGCGCTCAGAGGCAGTGTTAGTGAGACATCTTTAGCAACTGCATTTCGTCGCTTTGATCTCGAACGACGACAACATTTCGAAGGCCCTACGCTCGCAGTCATCTTCCGACCTAGTCGCGTCGTACATCGAATCGGCTCACATCAACAACGAGACTCAACTACGGGCGAAACCGTAACGAGATGGGCTTTCGTCCCCATTGAAGCCAGAACGGATGAGCATGATACTACTGGAATCCTCAATTCTCATTGTGACTAGCATCCTCACTGGTTGTGGACTGCCACGTCAGAATTCCAGAATGGTCACCGAATGTCATCCTTACTCTGGAAGAAACTGTGCAGGATATGCTTTTCTGCTAGTCGATGGAGAATCCGGCCCGGGCGCTTTCTCACAATTGTATGCGAAGTTCTATAGCGGACCGGTGCTGCTGTGAGTGAAGGACACCACAAGTTGAGCTTTTACGTTTCATCGCGCAAACCGAGCTTTCGTACTTAATCGAGAGAGATTGTTTCGATTGGTGACTGTAAGAGAGAAGCATATAGGACAGAGAATACACTTATTTCCAACTGTGGCAAGCAATGGCAGTGTAATGGTTACGATATCGATTTAGAGTTTGAGCCGGTCCCGGTGTTGCTGCACCAACATTGACCTCGATTGCTTGATTGATCCTATATTCTTCACACTTCCCTCCTTCTCATCTTGGGCACGGTACATCATGGCCTCTCCTCGTACAGTCATTGTGACTGGCGCAGTAAGGATGTTGCACAGCATCAGTCATTGGTAAGTCTTGATCGCTAACTCTTTCACCAGAATCGCGGTATTGGACGCGCCATCTGCGAACTGATCCTATCACGAAAGGACACTGGACCTCTGACATTGTTCGCAACTTCTCGGAAAGGAGAAGACCTCGCCTTTGACAGCTCAAGCAGCGATCTAAAAGTTGTCTATCCGAAGCTGGACATTTCGAGTCAAGACAGCATACACGCTTTCAAAGACGTCATCAAGTCTCATACCGACACAGTTGATGTCCTGATCAACAATGGAGGCATAAATGTCGATCCACAGTACAGTTTGGAAAATGCGAAAAGGACGCTAGACGTCAACTACAGAGGCACATTGCAGGTGCGTTGCTCTCTCCATCGCTTGGATCTTGCCACAAGCTACAATACTGATATTTGCAGATGTGCCAAACTTTTCTGCCGCATCTTTCAAACACAGGTCGAATAGTCAATCTGGCATCCATCGCATCGAATTTAAAGATCTACAGCCCCGAGATCCAAGCTCGCTTCCGAGAAGCCAAAACTTTGGATGATCTCGAGCAAATAGCACAGGACTATCTAGTGCGTCTTTCTTCATCTCTGCATCATCTTCTTCCAAGACGCGAGTCTGCATCAACAACAAATCACGGTACTAACACGTCCTCTCCCGTAGACCGCGATCCGAGATGGAACCGAAGAATCATCCGGCTTCGGGGCAACAGGAAGATCATACTCCGTGAGCAAAGCACTCGTCCGAGCATCCACCAAGATCCTCTCACGAGATCAACAGCCAGCAAAGCATCTCATAAACTGCTGTTGTCCCGGCTGGGTGAAAACAGATATGGGAGTGATCGTCGGAAGCAGACCTCCCAAGTCTCCCGAGCAAGGTGCCATGATCCCGGTCCATCTCGCGTTCGATGACATTGGCGGAATCACAGGAGAGTATTTTGCCAACGACAGTATTCGATCGAAAGGGTTGGGAGAAGTGCAGGAATTTTAAAGAAGAGAACTCCTATCATCGCTGTGCTGCTTCGCCGGGTCTCTCGATCTTGGACCGAGATGAGATTCATTTCAAATTCCGTGAAGCGAAATTTCCTTCTCGTAGCACTAGAGAGATATAATTCAGCACTGACTTACTTCCGCATTGGAGCGCGGGAATGCATTGGGAATAGCCAAGAAGACTTGTACATACAGGCATGATGATTATTGAGCATAATGGCCATCGAAAGCGCGTGCTGATGGATAAAAGCATCTCTTTCGAATGTGTACGTACGGAGAAGGATCAATGGCAGGTATCCAAACCCTCGAACATCCACCATCAATTCCATTCCTGCCTCTTCTCCCACCAAAGCGACCGTACTCCCCGAGGCACCCCGGCTCATCATCTTCTCAACCCATGTCGACCGCACGTGCAATCAACCCGACGCACAGGACAACAAGATCACCAACCACACACAACCTCACTCACTAGTTGCCGTGCAAAGACCGCAGCTACGACCCTCCACCTCAACACCAACCCCTATTTCGTCACAGTCCCTCACACGCGTGAGATGATGTCCTGAATAGTCGTTTCGCGGGACTTCGGGTATTGCGTACTGTACAGACGTTAGCCAGCGATGTATCAGGTCATCGTCGTCCAGGCAATGGCCGAAGAAGACACAGTCCGTCCGGCCACCGAACAAGCAAATGATCAGGTCAGAGAGTAAGCAAGTATGTACTGTTGTCTTTTCAATGTGTGTGCAGTTTTTTTTCAATCCTGTCTTCTCATTACAAACAACTCAAAAACTCCTTCCTCACCATCGAACCCAACCAACGCCTCCGCCAGAAACTTTGACTTAATGACTGCACAAGTGTATTGTACAGGATGACGATGGACCACATACAGAGATACGAAATGCTCGCGATAAGCATATTCTATCCTATCCATAATCCCTCAACACAATTTCTTCTTCGGCACCAAGGAGACTTTCGCACACTTCTTTTCAAAGATCGTCCACATCACAATGATCCTAACTCTCCAGGCTCAGATCATTCGCTGCCTCGTCCTAGAACGGCAAATCCTTCAACGGCGTAGAATCTGGCGTAGTCTTCAGCCATTCGACTATCCGACCGGACTTGTTTTGATCATCCTGCTAGAAGATCATGCTCTTCACGGCGTCTCTTGATCGATGTCCACGTCTGGGATTCATTGGCGGTGTCTCGGGTCTTGATCCAGGTTCGGCTTCAGCAAGAGGTGGCATTGGCGGGAAGGATCCTCCTTGCTTCACAGGACTGGTTGGGACACTTCTACTTCCGATCACTGGCTTTCGATCACTGAGCTTTCTCTCAGGGCGGGGCGGCTTGGTAAAGTCTCTAACCTCCACGCCAGCTGCTGCTGAAGAAGCAGCTTGCACTTGAGGTGGCACACCCTCGACACGCTCTCTAGCCAGGACGAGATCTGTCCAGCTAGCTGCCTTCTTCCCTGGATCTGCTTTGCCGAGGACCTTGGACAAGACATTCATCCATTCATCCTTCTGTGCTCGTGAGTCGGCATAGAAGTCGATAGTTTCACCGTTCGCGAATCGAATCCGGAAACCTTCTTCAACGTACTGATACCCTTCATCTTCCTCGGCGAAAGCTGACTTCCTACGACCTCCTTTGCTGCCTGGGTTGGCCGACCTCGGGTCCGCAACTAGAGTGTTCTTGTCATCAACCAGCCTGGTGGCTTTGCTAAGATTGATGACAGCACGCTTCTGCTGCGTGTGCTCGTGGTACGCTGTTAGTCTCGGGCCCTGGAGACGGAAGAACCGACGTCGCCAGTGCGTACAATCACCACCCTGCTGAGACAGGTAGCTTTCGTGCACAACCTCTACGTGATCGCTGGCTCGGTTCATCTCCCGCATTGCGCTGCTCATGCTCTTCGGCATCTGCTCATCCGTGGCACCAGCAGGCTTTGGCACGTAGAGCAGTTGCAGCTCGAGGAATCCGACAACGTAAGGCGGTCGTCGGACAGGACCACCATTGCCACGCTTGGATCGAACGCTGTTCACAACAGCAGCGTCTCTCTCCTGGGCCCATTCATTGTAGCAAGGGACATCGACGGTGAGCTGTCGACCAAAACATTCCCTCTCATGAGCCTTGAGATTGACGTATGATCGAGCGAAAGAGCCATCAACATCGTTCACGAGTTCGTGGAGATAGTCCCAGGCGGTTGGCTGTACTGAAGCTCGCTTTCGACGCTCTTGTTCTTGCAGCCTTCGCTCCTCAGCCTCAGCAGCCTCACGCTCCTGGCGTTCACGCTCAGCACGCTTCTTCGGACTGGCCAAGAAGCGGGAGAGGCTTGATGTCTTCTTGTGATGCGAAGCTTTGTTTGGCGACGGAGGCGTTGCCGGGGCGTGCCGCTTTGGTGGTTCTGGCAGCTTCGTGTTGAGGGTAAGCTGGAACTCCAAATCATTCAGCACCACCAGTTCAAATTCCTGCCCAATAGGCGCGTTCTTGCCAAGTTCCAGAGGACTGGTCGTCACGCAATGCAAGCCGTTATCGAGCGTGAGCTGAAAGTATAGACGGTCGTTTCGTGGAATCGGCAGGTCAAGCTCCTTGACACCAACCACCTTGACGAAAAGCCGGCCGCGTTCGACACCCTCGCCAACATCGTCTTCGAGACTGCTCGTGCCTGCTGCAAAATCCTCATTCACGACACCAAGAGCACTGGGTTGACCAGGAAGCGGTGGTGCTGGTCCAAGGTTATGCTGTGCCGCCGACGCCTGTCTCTGACTCTTGCGTCTGGCTTTGCCATTCCATGGCTCAGTCTTGAGGAACTGCTCAGCACTCGGCTTGCGAGGACTGCTTCCCGGTCGTCCACCGCGCGAGGTCGGTCGTGCTTCTGCTGTCGGGGACATTGGCATGTCGTTCGATTTCGCGGTACCATTGCTGTCGCCGGAGAAGTTGCGGTTAGTAGCCACAACGAGCTTCGTATTCTGGCGCATCAAGTAGCCCTTCTGTTTGCGAGGAGACACGTTAGCACCAGCATCATGACGGCGGTGAGCTGAATATGAGGATGTAGAGAAAACAGAGCCCACCTTCTGGCTTTCAATGACACGCTCGAACTCGGACTCCAGACCGAGACCATCACCTGCAGCTTCAGCATTAAGAGCAGGAATCTCGAGATCGAGCTTCATCTGTCTCTTGGCATCCTGACGACGTGCTGCTGTCTCTGGGCTGTGTTCGACTCCTGAGTCGGCCTTCGAATCATCACCCTCGGAAGAGTGCTGCGAAAGATCTTCTTCGACAGTCTCGGCCATCTCTGCTTGGTATGCCTGAGGGACTGGAGGGACCGGACGCTCGGCACTAACGAGTCGTCGCTGGTTCGCCATCGCGCGCAGGTCTGCCGGGGTTGCAGACGGACGGGTCTTGAGCTGGCCATTCGTCTTGATCGTGGCTCGTCGCTCTGGAATCACTGGCTGTTCAGGCTCGGCCTCTGCTGGAGGTGGAAGCTCTTCACTCAATGCAGACACCTCGCTATCACGACGGATCACGGAGTCTGGCGTACCTGGTGGCGAGAATTCAGCACCATCGTATGCTGGTCGTGGCAAGTCATTGAACGAAGGCTTGACCTCAACTACCGGCTCCAGCTTCGGCGGGTTGGCGACCATATCAAGCTGCTTCGCCTTTTGAACGACACCAGCTGGTGGAGATGGAGTGATGTATTCTCCCATGCCAAAGTCGTAATCGTCTGACGCAGAATATGATGGAAGGCGCATGAAGTCCCCACTGGTCCACTTTTGCTTGGGTGCTTCGACTGCTGCTGTTGGCTCAGATCGTGAGTAGTCCTTGACAGTGAGGAGCTGCATGGCGTCCTCAAGCGTCTCCTTTCCAGCAACCAGCTCTGCAGATGGTTCCTTGTGCTCTGCTTGTAGAATGGTGCTCTCTGCGTCTGGCTCGACGGAGCTGTAGCGACTTTCGGAGTCATCATGATCGCTCGCACAGCTGACATCGTGGCGGATGACCGATGACTGACGCTCATAATCGTCCATGCGCGAAGGTGAGCGAGTTCCGTCTCGGACAGGCTCATCAATGGTCGGGATAGCATTGAGGTCGACGCCATCATCATCTGTTGGTTCTTCCTTGATCTCGGCCTGCTCGCTGGCGGCACGATCACGAATGTACTCGCCAAGATATGCCTCACTGGTCTCTCGGCTGTTCTCTCGAGATGGAATAGGCTCGTCTGGATCCATTTTCGCGAGCTCTGCATAAGATGGCCTTGCTGGGCTGTCATCAAGGTTGGATTCATCTTCGCCCTCCCGAAAGTCATACTTGGAGTTTCTGACCTTTCGCAGAATGCTCTCGCGGGAGATTTTGGGTGGTGAATTGTCGTAGTCGGCCAAGTCTGCGATGACAGAGTCGTCCTCGACCTGGTTCTCGTGCGCCGGGTTCTCGTGCGCCGACATGTCCATCTTCTCACCAGTTTCGAGGTTCGTGATAGTCAGTTCAGCTTCAGAATGCTTCGAGGATGGTCGCTCCTCAATCTTGCCATGCTGATGGCACATGAGATGCAGACGCTCTTCCATGGTCATAGAAGAATCACGCGTCATGTTCAGAATGTCCTCCTTGCTGCATGAGGCACGCTTTGGTGGGCTTGGCAAGTTTCGCTGTCCGCTAGAGGCACGTTCCGCCGCAAGGGCAGTGGCAGAGCCGCGGCGACCTGCCATAAATCCAGGCAAAGGTGGGAGAGGTCTGGACTCTCCGTCAGATGTCATACTCGCAGATCTGAGCATGTTCCGCGCTGCGACCGGCGGAGAACCCTCAAAGACATCGTCACCTTCGTCGACAAGATCTGTGCGTGCGTCGTCTGGAGACATGCGAGACCAATCTTCCGGCAGCACAACTGGAGTCTTGTCTGCGTTCTCCAGATCGGCGTCAAAGCTGTCATCGCGGTGCTCATTCAGCGAGCTGCCACGTTCAAAGCTGTAGTCCGGATCGGAGTAGTCTGAATCCCAGCTTCCCTCGCGCGAGCCAGATGCAGCCGATACTGAAGGTTCTGGAGTCGGGTTTTCATATTCATTGACGACTGGCGGATCTTCATGGAAAGTGACGCTTTTGTTGTGACGATGAATAGCACGAGCGCGCGGGGTCGGACAGCGATCATCTCCATCAGACCATGGTCCAGATTCATGCTCGAAAGAGCCGCCAAATTGGCTTGTCCGCGAGAGCGATGACTTGGTAGGTGAAGTGGTTGAAGTTGGGTCCTTGGCCGGAATGGGTACAGGCTTGGTCGTCGGTGGACAGCTCAGGAGAGGAAGCGCAATCTCGCTCTCTGTGCGCTTGTGACCTTGTCTCCGAGGGCTCGTGAGTGGATTGTTCTCTTTCCTCATACTATCGTATCTGGTGAAGCTGTTGTTGACCAGATTCCCGCTGAGCGGTCGATTGGCGCTCGGTCGCTCGACGACGGGCATGTTGGATGGATCGTAGGCATCTTTCGACTCCAGAGCGAAGATGTTGCTGGACTTGACTCGGCCGGCCTTCTGCAGGCGCTCGATGCTGGCACGACGCTTGGGCGATGTTACGCCGGGAGAATGATCGCGCTCCGGGGTGTTCTCGTCTGAGGCAAAGCGAGCGCTGGGCGACATGGGTCCCTTCGCAGTCCGGAAGGCGCGCGGCGAGTCTTTGGTGGAGGAGTTCTCGGTGTAGGGTGACGACTCGCGAGAGACAATCATCTTCTGCGAGGAAGGTAGGTCAGCACGGGCGGCTCGTGTAAACAGCAGGTGCCGGGGGGATGGGCGGCTCTTACCCTCGTTGCCTGATTGTAGGAAGGCGAGTTCCGACGCTGCGAGGTGTTGCCAATCTCCTGCAGCGCTCGCCCGGCGGGCATCTTGTTCGGCGTCGAGGCGGGCGTACTGCCCGTGGCCGACTTGCTGATGCGCAGCGGCTGCACCTGGCGCACCATTGTGAGTAAGGCTTTTCTTTTCTTTTCTTGCGGGCACTGCATCAGAGGGGTGTTGCGCATACAGAATCCATTGCCGCGGGCGCTCCCACGCTCCGACAATGCTCAGTGGAAGCGAAACGTTTCGCTGGAATGCGCGTGAGTCCCAAGAAATGGCGTGCGGCGACCCGAAGATCAACAGAGCGGAGCGGAATGCGGTGGCGCGCCGTTGGACTGTGAATACGAGGCTGAAGATGAAGCGAATACAGTCTGTACAATTCCGGATTGTAGCGAAGGACTATAGCATGCTGGCGCGCGAGCGAATGTGCGTGGGTGTAGATATGATGGGTGGTAGTGTTGATAGCGCTGTGCGCACAACGCCAGCAAGTCGCGCCTGCTCCGCTCGCAGAGTTGGCAGAATCGGTGGGGCTCGTTTCCAGGGCAACGAGCCGGCTCCCTGAGTCAGTCCCTGTCAGCTCCGCGCGAAACGCAGATCCGAAAAAGTCTAAGATCTTTCAGCGCGAGATTCATGAACGCGCGACTTCACCATGCTGCGCCTCTCGCCATCAGTGTGTCCCTTCTGTGAGCTACGCTCCCTCGCCAAGGCCCTCAATCCATCATGCCAGTCTTCGAGAAATGCCGCGACGCTGCAGAAGCGCAAGCCGTCACGAATGATCTTGTCAGAAAGGGTGGCTCGAGGCAGTCCATCGAAGACCGCTGCAGGACGCCCAGCGGCTCCCAGATCGAGAAATAGCCCATTCGGCGGCATGAACACGACTGAAGTGCCAAGGACATTGCAGTATCAGAAGAACCAAATATCAGCTGCCGAGCGAAAACGACAGACCAGATTAGTGCCTGGCGCAAAGAACAAAAGGGAAGAGAAGCCTAAGGATCCCATGCGAGCGCTCAAGATGCAGCGCCGCCTGTCAAATGTGTCATATGAGAAGCGCAATAGGATCAAGCAAGAAATCATGGAGCGCGAGAGTTTCGACGACTTTGATCTATTGCCTATCGTGAAAGAGGCAGTAACGGAGCAGGTCCTCGCAGGTTTGACAGAGGTAGCGCCATCGCCAATCCAGCGTCTCGCAATACCAGCTCTACTTAATATGGAAGACAAGAAGAGACGGAAGAAGAGCAGATTCGACGCGGAGGCCAAGCGAGGAATGCAGCAGTTCTTATTGGCAGCAGAGACCGGCTCAGGCAAGACGTTAGCATATCTGCTGCCCATCATTGATGCACTGAAGAGGGCAGAATATCAAGACAAGAAGCGGAAAGAGCAAGAGGAAGCCGAAAAAATGAAGCTAAAGGAGCAGCAGGGGAGAATGCTGGAGCTCGATGCGCCTGAAGTTCCAGTCGATGCTGGCCGACCTAAAGCCATCATCCTCCTGCCTACCGCAGAGCTTGTGAACCAAGTTGGAGCTGTGGCAAAGAGTCTATCGCACACCGTCAAGTTTCGAGCTGCCATGATCAGCTCCTCCTTCACAAGCACAGTCATCCGCAACCGACTCTTTGCTCCGAGCGGCGTAGACATTGTCATATCGACTCCTCATCTGCTCAGCAGCATTGCCGAAAGCGATCCTCACATCCTGTCTCGAGTCACGCATCTGGTCTGTGATGAAGCAGACAGCCTGCTCGACCGCTCCTTCAGCCCCATTACATCCGGTTTACTCGATCGAGCCACCCCCTCCCTCGAGCAATTAGTATTCTGCTCCGCCACAATCCCCCGAAGCGTCGACGCCTACCTAAACAAACGCTACCCAGAAACAAAACGACTCGTCACACCGAACCTCCACGCCATCCCTCGCCGTGTCCAATTAAGCGTAATCGACATTGAAAAAGTCCCATACCAAGGAAACCGAGACCTCGCCTGCGCTCAAACAATCTGGGACATTGGCAAAGAAGCCGCAGAAGTAGGCGAAGATCGCGGAGAAAAGAAAATCGTGGTATTCGTCAACGAACGTGAGAAGACGATCGAGCTCGCAAACTTTCTCAAAGCCAAAGGCATCGGCGCCGTAGCTCTATCTCGAGACAGTGATGATCGTCAACAAGCCGAGACTCTCGCAGCTTTCACCGGCACGCCTACTCCACCCAAAAAACCTCAGACCACGTCAGAAAGCAAAGACGAGGGCCTCGCAATCTCATTCCCTCCAAACAAGCTGTCCAATACACGCGTCCTCGTAACGACTGACATCGGATCGAGAGGAATCGACACACTTCTTGTAAAACACGTTATACTTCACGACGTACCACATACAAGTATAGATTTCATCCACCGATTAGGTCGTGTAGGACGCATGGGAAGAAGAGGCAGGGGCATTGTGCTCGTGGGGAAGAATGATCGCAAGGATATTGTGAAAGAGGTCAGGGAGGGTATGTTCAAAGGACAAGCTCTGATTTAAAAACAAATTGATACCCTGTATAAATATTCCTTGTAGGAGAATGTGCCTTGACTCTGGTAAGTATCATATATGTTAAAATATGTCATCTCCTGGAGGTCAAGTAGATTCTGCGCGGTGCATCTCATTCAGCAGGTCGCCGAGACACACGCCGACGTCGTCAACCATGGGCCGCCTCATCGTAGCGTATCTGGCGTCGAGCATTGAGGACACTGAGGTGAAACGAGAGAATGTACTATGTATGTTTAATGTCATGACATGTAGGCCTCAATGCTACCTGACCGCCTGTCGTAAATGCTAACACAATGAGATTTGTGCCACCCTGCTAGGCGTTTACCCACGCCGTCTGTCGGCGTTTGACCTAGCCCTCAACACAGTCTATGCAATGACTCCCATTACAAAGAGTTGTCGGGTCAATTCGAGTATACAATCACCCAACAACGGGTATCAAGATTTATCCTGGGCCAGGAACTCCAATTTACTGGCTCTTCACCAGGCGAAGGATGTCCTTCATGTCCTTCTCGAGCTTCTGCTCGAGCTCCTCAAACTTCTCAAGATACTCGCTAGCCTTCTCCTTAAGATCGACTGGCTTGGACTCCTTTGGCGACGAGACCTCGTAGGCACCCTTCTCGATGATGTCACTGTAGTTGGATGATCCACCGCCGTTCCAGGCGAGGACGTTGGCGGTGTTGCTTGGAACATCGCTCAGAGCACCGAGAGTGCCGGTCTTGATGAGGTTGGCCTTGAGCTTCTTAGGCGTGATCTCGGCGACAGCGTAGGCAGAATCGGAAGATGGCTGAAGGGAAAGCATGTAGGCAAGGAGACCGGCAATGTGTGGGGAAGCCATGGAGGTACCGGAGATGGTGTTGATGGCGTACTTGCTGCCGATCCAGGTAGACTGGATGTTCAGACCTGGTGCAAAGATGTCGTTGCACTTGCCGTAGTTGGAGAAGTAAGCACGCTCATCGGCCAGAGTGCTGGCACCAACGGTAACGGCTTGCTCGGCAGCAGCTGGAGAGTAGTTGCAGGAGTCTGCGTTGTCGTTTCCGGCAGCGACCGCAAAGTGAATACCGGCCTCCACAGCGGCGTTCACGGCCTGATCGAGGAGGGAGGACTTGCCACCACCCAAGCTCATGTTGGCCGCGGATCCCTTGAAGCCCTTTCTCTTGCCCTTCTTGGCAATCGAGACCTGCTCCGCGTGCTGTGTAGCGGCGTACTCGACGCCCTTGACGACGTCGGACATGGAGCCAGAGCCGTTGGAGCGCAAGACCTTGACGGCTTTGACGTGAGCCTTCTTCGCAACACCGTACTTCTTACCAGCAACAGTGCCGGAGCAGTGAGTGCCGTGACCATTGCCGTCCTCGTCAGCATCGCCCGCGGGGATGGTCTTGCCCCATGAAGCGCGGCCCTCAAAGTCGACGTGGTCAACGTTGGTGCCGGTGTCAATGACATAGACATCAACGCCCTCACCACCATCGGCGGAGTAGAGGTACTTGTTAAAGGTGCCGAAGGAAAGGCTATCGCGGTGGGAAATACGGGCAAGACCCCATGGAGCGTTCTTCTCGAGCTCGCCATCGTCGTCGGCCATGGTGCGGACTTCCTGGTCCTTTTCGATGAGTTCAACCTGTTACACGGACCATGTCAGCTGAGTGCGAAGGACAAGGATGATGATGATGACAATGAAGCAAGGTGTGAAAGGCTCGGAGACACCGTGGATGGGTGGGGAAGACTCACATCTGGGTGGCGGCGGATCTGCTCAATGACATGCTCGTCGAAGTGGCCCGAGTAGCCCATCAGCCTGCCGGCGATGTTGTATGTGTGCTGGAGGCCGTGGAAGAAATCGGGCAGCATTGGCTCTTGCGATCTCTTCCTGAGCTCCGTCTTCGCCTTCTGCGTGTCGAGGTGCAGGTCTTGGACCCAGTCGTGGTGCTGGGCGGCGAGATTCTGGGTGACATGCTTCTTGAACTTGACCATGTAGCTGCCGGGAATCTCCTTTGCGTTCATTGACGACACGATGGGCGCGGCTTCATGGTGGATGGACTGGTCGAGCAGCACTGGCGATGCGGCGGCCAGCAGCGGCAGCGTCAAGGCGAGGAAGGCCTTCATCATGAAGGCTGCGATGGAAAGAGGGTAGCTGCGTGTGTGTCGATGCGGCTACGGGGATGATGTATGTATATACGCGCGATGCGATGCGATGGGACGGATGCAAGCAGAAGAGAAGGGGGAGGGTGTTGATAGAAGACGGGTGTGGGTGGTGGATGTGGCAGCTGATTGCGCGATAAGAGAGGACGGACGCATCATGTGCTCGGGAGTCTGGTCGACGCTCGTCACCCCGGGGAACTCACGCTGCTAGTGCCAGTGGGTAGGGGTGTTAAGCTGTCACTGACGACTGACGTTAGTAACGTTACTGACACTGTCATTGACGTCAATAATGTGATACTGACGGTTAGTGACAATAGGGCTGAAGTACGCTAACTATAGTAGGAAGGATACGTGTATTATATAATATTAGATAGGTATATAAAGGATAGAAGTAATAGATATAGGCTAGCTAAAAAGGGCTATTTTTAGAGCTATATAGAAAGCTATAGACCAATAAGAAGGCTCCGTCGTTATCGTATTAATTACTTTTACTAGCGTTATTACTAGAAAGTACGCTAATCGACTTAATTTAGTATTAGTAATACTTGTTATTATCGAGCTAAGGAGGGCCAATAGGCATAAATGGATCATATATTACAATAGAAGCTATAAGGAATAGTAGGGGCTAAAGTAGGAATAGTAAGTATATTATTATTTTCTATAGATTAGAGCTAAACCTAAAAGGTATTAGCTTAGATTAGTTATATAATAGTTATTATGTAATCTAGTCTGCCTTAGCATCCCTTACTAGGTTACTAACTAGACTATATATTCTAATACTCCTATTTAGATTAGTTAGTCTATAAATCCTAATTCTAACTAATATAATCTAATAAGAATTTCAATTAGCTAATTAGGTACAATAGCTTCTAGATTAGTATAGTGTATCCAATCTACTAGGTTCAATTCCTAGATCTAGTATTTGCTTACTTAGTAGAGTTTGAACTCTTCTAAGTAAGTACTTTTGTCCCTTTTAATATTATACTAGCTACAATTGTCTAATGAATTCCTAGAACTATAGCCCTATCTTTAGCTTAGTTAGGCTATTAGCTACTATCTCTTTTATTAGAGTATATTCTACTATAATCTTTCTTTACTACTAAAGATTTCTAACCTTATTAAAACTAATATTAATATGTTTTAATCTCTTATAGGTATAAGTATCTTTAACAAGAGTTAAAGCTACCTAGTTATTACCTATAATCTAAACAGGTCTGATTTTATTTACTATATTAGAATTCCCTTTTATTAGTAGTTAAAATGAATATTCTCCTACTAACTATATATAGTCTATCTCCCTTAGGAGTACTATAAGGAATTGAGATTACTTTATATATATATTTATTACTATATACTTAGCCTCTATAGTTAATATAGTAACTAACTTTTGCTTCTTGCTTATCTAAGAAACTAGTAATCTATAGAGAAAGAAGATACTTCTAAAGATTAAGACTCTATTAGCTTTATCTATTACGTAATTAGAGTCTAAATATCCTATTAGCTTTCCTCCTCCCCTCTTAAACATTAATCCTAGGCTTAGGAATAATCTTAGATATCTAGCTAGTTTCCTAAGTGCTTTCAAATATCTTTTAGATAGATCTAATATATATAATCTAAGTCTTCTAAGTATAAAAGCAATATCGGGTCTTGTTATAGTTATTAGCTATATCTATATATTATTCTAGCTCTAGTACTTAGTCTTATTATACCTTTCTTTATCTAAGTTAGATTTCCTTAGACTTTTATAGCTATTAAGTAGTAACAAGGTTAGGTAGGCTATTTCCTTAGTTATTCTAAACTTTGCAAGGTTTTCCTAGATATAGTATTCTTAGTTAAGCTTTAGAGTACTATTAGGTCTATCTCTAGTAAGCTTTATTCTAAGAATCTTGGTTAGTTTACCTAGATCTTTAATCTTAAATACCTTGCTTAGTTCCCTCTTAAACTAAAGAATATCTTCTAGCTTTAGTACTATAATAGGAATATTATCTATATAGGTAAGGACTATTAGGTTCCTTCCTCTATAGATAAGTAAACATAGGTCTACCTCCGACTAGTAGAATCCTATTTCCTCTAGCTTTAAGATATATAGCTTATTCTAGTCTCTTACTACTTGTTTTAGGCTATATAAGCTCCTTAGGATTTTTAGAGCTATACCTTATAGGACTTCTATACCTAGTAGTAGGATTATGTAGATATCTTCTTATAGGGTACTTTTAGTAAATGTATTGTTTATATCTACTTAGTATAGCTCTAGATCCTTTTTATACATAGTAGCTATAAATACTCTAAGTATATTATGCCTAACTATTAGTATAAATATCTCCTAGAAATCTATTCCAAATTTCTAAGAAAACCCCCTTATAACTAGTCTTACTTTAAACTTATTAATTGCTCTACTAATTAGTCTCTTTATATTAAATACCTATTTTGAAGTAACTAGGTTTACTCCTTTTAGTAGAACTACCTAATCCTAGGTATAGTTACTTCTAAGTATAATTAGTTCCTTCTAGATTACATCTTCCTATATATAACCCTATTTAGGATCTTGTATTGCCTCTTAGTAGGTTCTTAGGATTAGAACCTCCTATCTTTATATAATCTCTAGTATAAAGGTAGGGAATACAATCTTATAAACATACTCTAGAAGTTTATCTATCTAATCTATACTTAGATCTAGGTCTTTCATTATATAGATAAAGGCCCTATAGTACTTAGCTTCTAGGAACTCATCTTCCTCTAATTCTCTTAGTCTCTTCTATATACTTAATCTTATAATTATACTATATACTCTTTCTTCTCTTAATCCTTTATTAAAGATTAATCTTCTTCTCTTTAAATTCCTCTCCTAAGCCTAGATATCCTAGTTGTCTTACTAAGGTTTCTCTTAGCTCTAATTAGAAGCCTACTATTCATTATTTTGTTTTTCTTCTTCTAGGTTAACTATTACCTAATATTGGTTAATGTCCTTTAGTAGTAGAGGTAGTTAGACCTATAATGGTTTAATATCTAGGTTCTCCTTCCTTAGTCTACTAACTAGGTTCCTTACTAGAGCTTAGCTTAGCTAGTTAAGTTTAGGAATATTTAATATTATATTCCCTCCTTTCTTATTCTTAAACTAGATAGTATTATTGTAATTTCTTATAGCCCTTATATTAGGCTCCTAGAACTACTATATCTTAGATGTATTAGGTATATACCTAATAAACATAGTATCTTTGCCCCTATTTATAAGCTTGTCTAATCTTATCCCTACTAGCTAAGATTTAGTATCTATATATATAACTACTCTATGTCCCTAAATCCTAAAGTACGATATAGAAGGTCTCTTTCTAGTAAAGGCTTCCTCTAGTAAAACCTTAAATCTATTAATATCTAGCCTATTTAGTAAAGCATTTCTTATAATAGTATAGGTAGCTAATGCTTCTAGCTAGAATTTAACTAGTATGTTTAAATCTTCTAGTATTAACCTAATATATTCCTTAGATATCTAGATTAACCTTTCTATAACTCTATTTTGGATTAAGTTATATACTTTAGTTATATAATAGGAGATTCTAGATTCCTTCTCCTACTACTTAAGTAGTATAAGTAATTCTCTTACTCTATTACTTCTTACTACCTAGAGCTAATTCCCTAATTAGAGCTTAGCTTTTCTTCTCTATCCCTATAATACATTTACTACATCTTCTCTTAATTTTAATAGGAATATCTACTTCTTCCTTAAAAAGTTATTAACAATCTTAAGCTACTATTTAAAATCTAGTCTTAAGATAGGTAATAGTCTATAGATATTAATTAAGATAAGGGAAAGCTTAGCTAGCTTTCTCTTAGTCTCCTTACCTCTATGTTTTTTTATCTTAGCTAGAGAATATACCTTATAGGGCTAATGCTTTATAAGGACGGGAGTTTTGTCCTTTAGGTTAGTTACTTTATAAAGGTCTTTTAGTAATCCTTCTCTAAAGTGTCTAACTCTTCTATACTATAGCTCCTACTAATCCTAGTTAGTCTAGGCTATAAAGGCATAGATATTATTATTTACTAAATCCTAGGAAATGTATATATATACAAGTTTATCTAGGTCTTAGCTAATTTCCTTAATGAATAGTACTCCTCCTAAAAGCCTTATCTAGATAACTAGCTTTCTATTAGGTAAGTAAAGTATAAATTTTAGTAGTTAAATACTAAACTACTTACTAAACTAGTTCTAAGAAACAAGATTAACTCTAAGCCTAGGTATAAAGAGAATACCTTTCAATACAATCTATTTGCCTTTCCTTCTACCTATAACTATACTCCTAATATATATAGCTATTAAGTAGCTATCTCTAATCTTAATCTACTTTTTCCTCTTAAGAGGCTTTAAATCTCTAAAGAGTAATTCTTAGTTAGTTATATAGATAGAAGTATATAAGTTAAGTAGCTATTTAGATAGCCTATACTTACCTTTTACTTTAATAGTTAAATAAGCTACCTTATTAATATCTTCCTCCTTAGATAGAGGAGATGATTTAGAGGATGCCTCTATATCTTATACTATATAGGCTTTCTTAGAAGATAGTTTCCTAGTCTTCTTTTCTAAGGATTGTATCTTTAGGCTTAGTTTCTTTACTATCTCCTTTAGTTACTTTTTATTAAGTAAAAATCCCCTCCTAGCCTTAGATAGAGATTGTCTCTTTACTACCCTATAGCTCTACTTTAGCTTAATAGCTACTTTTGCCTTATCTAGGCTAGAGTACTCTTTAATCTAGTATATTCCTCTATATAGGAAGTAAGTATTATCTTTACTACCTTCTACCTAGTTCCTCTTCTTAGTAAATATAGCTATCTCCTAACTTGTTATCTACTCTTGTTTTTCTCTTAGGATTCTAAGGATGTCCTATAGGCTAAGGTCCTACCTTAGGTTAATCCTATCCCTAATAGTACTAAATGTTTCTAGAAGGGCCGCTAGTAACTACTAAATTTTCCTCTCCTTAATCTTAATATCCTTAAACTAGGGAGAGATAGATACTACCTTCCTAGCTATACTACTTAGGCTCTACTATGCTTTATTAATTATCTAACCCTCTTCTATACTAAAATTAGTATACTACTAGAGTAAACTTCTCCCTATTACCTATAGTTTCCTCTTATATTTCCCTTTTACCTAGTCCTATAAATACTTTGTATATTTAAGCTTTTAACATTTATCTTAATTATCTTCTAAAATGTAGATAAATATTTTATATAATACTATTATATTATAAACCTTATAGCTTGCTCTTCTAATTAACTAATCTAAAGATTCTAATAATATTGTTAAGATATACTTAGATAGTATAGATACTAGGATATTAAGGACTACTTTATCTAGTACCTATTCAATCTTTAGCTTTATTAGGTATATCCTAATAATCTTGAACTATGATTTATGATTTTCCCTTATTAAGATTAGTATAGCCCTTCTCTTACTAATTCTACCTTCTTAATCTATAATTTCTTCTATAAATCAAACCTAAACAAACTCTAGAAACAAGCTCTTTCTTTAGTCTAAAAATAATAGTTTCTAGATAGCTATCTTCCTTAGTTAGTAGATCCTTAGCTCTACTAGGCCTATTAGTTTCAAAGGTTACTAAAAACTTAGTATAGATTCCTACTCTATAGGGCTAATAACTTCCTTAAGTCCTTCCTAACTATTATAACCTATAGATTAGGGTATTAGTAGTACTAAGTACTAAATTTAAGGCTTATCTAAAGGTACTCAAGACTTAGGCTTATCTATTCCCTTTATACTCTAAGCGATCTAATACGCCTTAAGTAAGTATACCTTACTAGGTTCTTTTATAGCTTATATATATAGGGCTTCTTTATACAATATATATAGGTCTACCTCGAGTCTCCCTCTCCTATTTTGCCTCTTCCTTCTAGGACTAGGCTTATAGGTTTAGGAGTAACCTATACTGCTTTAGTCTTTCTACCTTATAGTTACAAACCCGGGCTTATAACCTATCGAGCTAAGGAGGGCCGATAGGCATAAATAGATTATATATTGCAATAGAAGCTATAAGGAATAGTAGGGGCTAAAGTAGGAATAGTAAGTATATTATTATTCTCTATAGATTAGAGCTAAACCTAAAAGGTATTAGCTTGGATTAGTTACATAATAGTTATTATATAATCTAGTCTACCTTGGTATCCCTTACTAGGTTACTAACTAGACTATATATTCTAATAGTTATATATATTCGAGTTATAGTTAACCTATTGTTAGTAGTGCCTCTTTACTAGCGGCTCTATAGCATTATAGGTAGCTCTACGTATCTAACTAGCGCCTAGGTAGTCGCTATAGGTCTATAGATACTAAGAGCCGTTAAGGCTATCTTGTAAACCTTAAGACTATTACTAGGCTTATTATAAGTAATTAACTAGCGGATCGTAGAAGCTAGAAGCCTAACTTGCTACTAGATTAATAAGGCTAGCTACGTCAAGGTTATATTCAAAGTAGTCCTTATATACTAATATATTATTAGACTTATACGAGTTATTATTATTAGTAACCTCTACCTACTATAGGTTAAACAAGTCGTATAGCTTAGCTTCTAATATCTAACGTATATTAGTAGTCGGAAGGTTATTGTCTTTCGCTAAGGCTATATCTAGTACAACTATGGCCTCTAGCTCTATAGTACGAATATTACGCTTAGTAGATAGCTTCTTCTTCTTTACTTCGTAGAGCTTCTCCTATTACTCCTTCTATACTTTACGAGCGAATAGATAGTAGCGTAGAGCCTTGCTATTTATGTATATATAGGTAAGTAAGTCTATACTCTTACTTAATAGGCGTATTCTATAGTTATCCTATACGTAGTTTATATCGCTAAAAGCTTACTTACTTAGTATAGAGTTAGCTAGCGTTCTTAGTAAACGAAGGGCTACGTTAGCTAAGTAAGGAGCCTTCTAAAGTATAGTAGAGGTATTCTAAAAATACTTAGTATTACCTATTTCACGTATACGCTTAAGTAACGCTAAGGGTCTATAGGCTTCGAATACTCTAGTAGAGCTATAGAAGTTAATAAACTACTCCTTAAACTAGGTAAAAGCTAGTATATCGCTACTAAAATAGTCCTAGAAGAAGGAGTAGCGGTATCCTTCCTACTAGTCTATAAAGTCTAGTAATATCCGTAGCTATTCAATATCAAGTAAGTAAGCGGCCTAGTATATAGGCTAAGTCTAAGTACTTATTCGAGCGTTAAATAAGGCTAGTAACCTATTGCCTTCTAGTAACTTAGCTTCTATAATATCTCTTCGAAGTACTATCTATCGTAGAATAACGTAACCGACTCGTAAAGTATCGCTTTCGCTAATATAGCGAGCCTTATTATATAGCTAAAGGAGCTTATAAAGGTAACAAAGCTATAGCTAGAAGGAAGGGTTATTAATACTATATATAGTACTAGCTACGCCTATACTAATAGATCCGTCCTTACGCTAGAAGAGTCGTTTATCTATTATACGTATAACGTCTTATAGCGTATCTTTAGCTACGAATAGGCTATTAATAGCGGTATAGTGTAAACTCTAGTAGATAAGGTATACGACTACAAAGGCTCGAAGTATTATACCCTTATCCTTAGTATAGGCTTTTAGTACGTTCTAGGCTTTCTTAGACCGCTTAAGAAGGGTAAGAATGTATAAGGCTTTCTATAAAGTATCCCTATAGTAGCGGATATATATAGCCTTCTTCTTCGGGTTAGCCTAGTTACTAATATATAGCTAGAGTCTATAGCTATTACAAAGCACGTAATATACGTATAGTACTATAGTAGCTAGTCTTTTATAGACCGCCCTTATTGTACTATACGTATCTATCTATAGGCTATAGCCTATTATACCTCTTTAAATCGCTATTACAAAGGGATCTAATAGCGTTAAGTAGGGTAGTTGTAAGGATAGAGGTATCGGCGTCTTTATCTTCGATATCGATAAGGCTAATAAAGAAACTTCTACTAAAAGTATTTACTAAGAGATTAGCTATACGTTGCCTAGTACGCGTTTCCGACTTATCGAATATAAAACTAAGGTCTACCTATTAATCTAATATATCCTAGACTTCTACTATTATCTCCGCCTTAATTGTAGATATATATAACGCGACGCGCTAGCGTAAGGGTAGGTTGTATTCGCGATTAAAGAGGTAGAAGACTTCGTACTATTCGGGATACGCCTAGCTATCTATAGCGCTAAATAGTAGTCCGCTATATGTAATTGCTTTCGATATAGCGTAGTCGATAGCGTCCTTCTTTTAGCGTAGTATATAGGGTAGTATAGCCTACGTATTACGCGTAGAAAGGTAGTTGTTACTATTAAGGCTTAACTCTAGCTAGCGCGATCGATATAGCTAATAATCCTCGCACTTTTCGAGGTATACCTTCTTCTACGATAAGTGTATAGTAGAAAGGGTTCTATAGTAGTAGATATACTTAATAGTCGCGCCTTTGTTTAATATAATAATAGCTTTAAACTATACGTTCGTTAGGTCTATAGAAGGTAGTATTATCGTACTACTAAAGCTAGATTTTTAAGGTAGGAATTTCCGTTTTAATCAAATATAGTATATCAAGTATTAATAACGCTAGTACAATACTATACTACTAAGAAAAAGCAAACAATATCTTTAGAAGAAGCGCTTTCGATTAATGTACTTTATAGGTTAATTAGGAAAGTAGTTATTAGTATTTTGACCTTATCGTCGCTTTACTTAGAACTCGAAATTTACCCTAGTAACCGTATTATCTAAGCAACTCCTATCCGGATCCTTACTTAGGAGTACTATTATATAGTACAATATACTAAACCATGCTCTTCTATAAGCTAATAGATAGGAATATAGTAGAAACCTATACCGAAAGCTATTAGGGTAGTATTTAGCTATATCTACGAGTATTTACTTAATACTATTATATAGAGCTAACGTCTAAATTATGCCTTAGGCATTACGATACTAACAATTAACGTTCCTAATAGTTAATCTATTACTTACGTAGATATCGTCGTTATTAACGTTAGTAACAATATCCCTACTAGTAGGTCGAGAATAGGACTAAGTTCCTATAATTGTTATAGAAACTTAGCGCCGGTTTCGAATACTATATAATCAAATACTATTAATTACAATTTAACTAGTATAATACTACTAATTTGAATACTTACGGCACTTCCGGAAATAGTTATTAGAACTCTATACTATCTAGGAACGACTAAGTAAGGAATTTAGTCCTTCTATATTTACTAAATAATATAGACTAAGTAGATAGAAGTGCGTAGAAGTCGTCTATTAAACCTCTACTAGTAGCCTTATTAATATTAGTCTAGCCGGTCTATTAGTCTATAAGTTAGTAAGTTAATAGTAGTTTAGATATAGTAGTAGTAGTAGTATTTATATTGCTATACTATTCTAAGTCTAGACAAGTAGCTATCCTTAGTTTGTTCCTTAGGAGGGAAAAAGCCCTTTACTCTACCTTCCTAATTTCCTTAAAGCCCCTACTAGTTTTGTATAGTATTAAAAACCTTTACGTTCTATTATACTATTAGGAATACTAAGTCCTATCCTTATTTGTACTAGTCTTTTAAATATTAAGAGGTTCCCTATATCTCTATTACCTTAAATAGATTATATCTACTTCCTCTAGTTTAGTATCCTTTATTAACTTATTCCTTTATAGCTCTTAAACTAGATAGGAGGACTATCTAGTTTAGGGAATAGGATAGTATCCCTATCCCTTTCCTTCCTTTCCTTCCTCTCCTTTAAATATAGATCCTTATTATTCCTCCTATTTTCTAGTTAACTTCTACTATAGCTCTCTACTAAGCTATAAACTATCTCTACTTACTTAGTATCTAGTTATATAACCTATACTACTAGAAATTGGATTTCCTATATTAGTCTCTATACTTAGGTATTCTTTGTAGGCTACCTTATATACGGTATAAGGAGTAGTTTATATTAGATACCTAGCCTTTAGAACTAGTATTAGTATCCCTAGAATAGAAGCTAGGGCCTAGGAAGCAAATCTAGGGCTATACTCCCCTAGGGGCTATAGGCTATAGGATTTACTAAGTACTTTATCCTCTATATTCCCTCCTCCTTCTAGTAGTCTTTAAAACTTCCTCTTTAGTTATTTCTCCCTTCTCTTTAGGATAAATAGTCCTAGGTTACTACTCTAGTTCCTTATTCCTAGGATAGATTTCCTTCTTAGAAAGGTTAGCCTATCGACTTAGTATTAGTTCTTATAGATAGTTATAGCTACGCTAGGCTCGATAGGTAGCCGCTAGTTTTCTAATAAGCTATAGTTACCCTAGAGCTAGACTCCTTTTACCTAGGCGCTTACTCTTAGAATTACTCTAGATAGGAGAGATTTAGCTCTATTAACGATAACGATAACGTCGTAGCCTCTAGGTTTGTAGCTAGTACTACGTATAGGTACTCTCCTTTACTAGCTATAGTTTAGATATAATAGAAATATATAATAGAGTATATAATAGAGTATATAATAGAGTATATAAATACGTAGATCTACTACTTTCTAGTAATAATAGTTAATATCTTAGTATCTTATCGTTATTGTATTAGTTGCTTTTAGTAGTATCTTTTAGTAAAGATAGTAGTAATTAACTATTTTCGAATAGAGTACTTTCTACTAGTCTAGTAGCTATAGTACTACTTTCTAGTAGTCTAGTTACTAAGGCTTCTTATCTTCTAGCTCTACTAGAAGCCTCGTATATAGTAAATAGAATAGCCTTTACTAATAAGATATATATAAAGCAATTATAGTCTACTAAAATAAGCTTAGATAGTAGCTTTCTAGTCTACTTCTAGTCGTTAATAGTTAGTACTAAGATTAAGTAAACTACGTTACTTACTTACCTCTATAACTATTAAGTTATAGCGTCTTGCTTATACTAAGTAGGTAGCTCTTTAGTATCTTAGAAGTACTCCTATATCCTTCTATTCTTCTTATACTATACGTAAGTAGTTATATAGATTATAGACTACTAAGTTAACTAACTAAGTTATTACTATCTTAACTAGCTCTTCTAAGAAGTCTAGTATTAGTTACCTACTCTACTAAGTAGAATATACTTCTATAGAACTAAGGCCTATATATAGCTTAAAATATAGAAGTAAGTATTACTATTACTATTACGAGCCTAGTTAGGCCTAGTTAGCCTATCTAGAGTCGAAATAGGCTAAGAAGGGCTAGGGTAGCCTATCTTAGCCTATAGGTATATATCTTCTCTCTAGATATCTCTCTTTCCTTTCTTCTTTAGTAATTCGAGTAGTTCTAATCGAGTACTATATACTATATATTATATATCCCTTTTATATACTAATTACTCCTCTAAAGCGTACTATATAGTACTTAAAATAGTATAGAAGAAAGTAAAGGCCTTAGTATTAAACCTAGTTAGCTAGGATAATAACTAGGAGACCTTTCCTAATATCGAATAGGATAATAATTCCTCTATCCTAGCTAACGACTTGCTAGGAGATACTATTAATAGCGACGAGGAATAGGATAATACCAAAGAAGACCTAGACAACGAGGCCCTAGTAGTCTAGCTCTAGTATAAGGAAGAACGAGCTAAATAGGCCGAGTAGCGCCTCGAATTAGCCTATCCTAGGAAAAGGATAGCCGATATAGCTTGAGAAGCCTCTCTCCTTATAGACTAAGGGGGTATTTAGCTAAATATAATTCCTACTAGACTACTCTCTATACCTATAGAATTAGCTATTCCTAAGATAAGGAACCTCTATATATTCGAGGATAGAGGACGTATAGACTATAACTAATAGATTAGAGACTCTAACCGTATCTTTAGGTAGGCTCCTTATATCTATTCCTTAGAAGAAATAAAGGTAGACCTAGCTAAGGAATAGATAGAGAGGGAATAGCAAGTTAAATAGAAACGATATACTAGATATTCGGACCTAGAGGAGTATATCTAGGAAAAAATAAAGTAGATAATACTAGACTCTATAGGGACAAAGAAGGAACGCTACTAATTAGTCCTAGATAGGCTAAAATAGGCTAACTAGGATAGTCGTATCCTATCTAAGCTACTAGACTATATAAAGATCTAATAGGATAAGGTCGAAGAGGATCGTTAGGACTATATAATATACGACTTCGTTATAGCTATAGATAAGAGAATCTAATACTATATTAAGATAGGCTAATAGTACTTCTAGACCTTAATCGAAGTAGAAGAGGTAGCGAACGTCTACTACTACTTACTAGAGAGCGAGTATAGGTCCTATAGGGATAAAGACTAGAGTAATAAGAAGTATAGTTATTCCGACTTAGATAATAGTACTACTAGCTTAGTATCGGATAAGCTATCTAGAAACTCTAGAGGCTACGGCTAAGGGACGAAAGGTTAGAGCTCTCTATAGAGGTACTAGAGTACTCGTAATAGGTCCGAGAAGGACTAAGAAGTCCCCTAGTACTAGTACTATAGCGAGATAGGCTATAAGAGGCCCTAATATTCTATCTATAATCTAGAATCGGGAAAAGACAAATCTACCTAGTAGTCCTCCTAGCTATAGTAGGCTAGGTCGTTTATACTAAGGAATAGAGGAGGAGCGTAGAGCCTAGTAGACTAAGACCGGTCGACTAGGACTAGTTTTAGTTAGTCTAACTAGATATTAAGCTATAATAGGATAAGAACTCCTATATACTTAAAGGGCTTATCGATTATAGCTCCTAGGCTAATATCTTAGATAGTATAGTAGCTAAGGAGTCTAGCCTTGCCCTAAGTAATATAGACGCCGAGTAGTATAAGATCCTTAATAGCTAGTCGCTAGCTATAAGTAGCAAATACTATATATCCTACGAAGTATTAGATACGAGTAGTTAGTAGTAAGGCTATATAGATAATTTCGCTATAGGAAGGATCTATAGCTTCGATATCGTACTAGCCATATCCTAGTTAGAATAGTAGAATCCTTTAATTAACTTTATAGCTAAGATAGCTATTTAGTAGAGAAAGGGGACTCGTAGATAGCGTATCTATACTATATTAGATCCTTCCGACTTCTCTAAGGCTATATTAGACGAAGATATATATCTCTTCGTAATATCGATAGTTAAGATAGACTAAGACGATCCGAATAGTCTCCTACTAGAGTATAAATACCTCTATAGGATATTCGAAGAGGGAGATACTTCCCTACTCCCTAATTATAGTTCCTATAAGCTATCGATTAATCTAGTAGAGAGTATAATCCCTTCTTATAACCCGTTATATAACCTCTTAGAGACTAAATTAGTAGTCCTAAGGGGATACCTTAACGAATACCTCGAGAAGGGCTAGATCTATCTATTAAAGTCCCTAGTAGATACCGATATCCTCTTTACTAAAAAGAAAGATAGTAGCCTTCGACTATATATCGACTACTAGAATTTAAATACTATTATAGTAAAGAATCGATATTCCTTACTCCTTATATAGAAGTCTTTAGACTATCTTGCTAAGGCTCGAGTCTTTACGAAGCTTAATATTCGAGATACCTACTATAGGATCTATATTAAGTAGGACGACGAGTAGAAGACTACCTTCTAAACGAGATATAGATACTTCGAGTATACTATAATACTATTTAGGCTTACAAACGCCCTAGTAGTATTCTAGAGCTATATCCTTAGTACCTTGTTAGACCTAGTAGATACGATCTATATTGTCTATCTAGACGATATCCTAATATACTCCTAGAACCTAGAGGAACATATCTAGTACGTTACTACTATTCTTAAGAGGCTCTAACGCTATAAGCTATATACGAAACTTAGTAAGTACGAGTTTAGTAGGAACTAGATTAGGTTCCTTAGCTATATAATTACTCTAAATAGGATCGAAATAGAGCTAGAAAGGATTATAATAGTTAGGGAATAGCTTAAGCTAAGGAGTATAAGGAATATATATATCTTTATCGGATTCGCTAACTACTACTAGTATTTTATTAGATACTTCTCTCGAATAGTAGCTCTACTAAATCGGTTAATAGAACGAGGACCTAATATAGCTAAGGATAGGAGAAGGCAACGTAAGGAAGAGTTATAGTAGCTCTCCTTAGGTATAGAAGCGAGATTAGTATTTAACTATCTTAAGGAGGCGTTCTATATAGTCCTAGTACTAATACTAAAGTACTTCGACCTATCCTAGCCTATTAGAATCGAAACGGATATCTCGACCTATACTATATTAAGCGTTATAATATAGTAGTATAAGTATAAGGGCAAGACGTACTAGTTCCTAGTTGCCTTCTTCTTACGAAAGATAAATAGTATAGAAAGGAACTACGATATCTATAATAGTAAAATACTAGGGATAGTTAAGTACTTTAAGTACTAGTATTACTATTTACAAGGTATATAGTATTAAGTAGAGGTTGTTATAGACTATAACAACCTTAGGTAGTTTATAACGACTAAAGAGCTTATAAGGTAGTAAGTTCGCTAGGCTAAGTAGCTCGCTATATCTAACTTCTATATCTTATACTATCTAAGAAGGGAAAATAGGATAGCCGATAGGGCTAGTAGGTACTCTAACTATATAGATATTGACTACTCTAGCTACTAGCTAAATAAGGAGGACTTACGTACTCTCCTTAAGAGGCTATAGAGGTAACTTATAGATAGGAAGTCCTAGAATAGATCGATAAGGGTCGCCTTAGTATAATAAGGGCCGAAAGGGTATAGTAAGCCCTTCGTCTACCTCGCTAGGATAGCTAAGGTCGGGAAGGTATAGAATAGCCTTACAAATACTATTTAGGTAGCGCTAAAGACTAATACTAAGGCGATTAAGATTAAGATAGCTCTCTAGAGTAGAGACGAGTTATAATAGCTATAGCTAGCGCGATAGAAGGAATCCTAAGGGTTCCTCTTCTACTAGGACGCGATATATATACTAGCTAGCCTACTTCGCCTAGAAACGCTCTAGCTCTACTACGACGATCCTATATTAGGATACTTTAGATTCGAGAGGATTCTATAACTAGTACGAAGAGGATACTACTAGCCTAAAGTTAGATACTATATTAAGGATTATATACGTAGCTATAAGGCGTATACCTAAGCAAAGCTATAGAGGCATTTATCCTATAGGATACTATACGTAGAGAAATCCTCTAGGGCGCTATAGGAGGATCTAACTCTCGACTTCGTTATAGATCTATCCCCGAGTACTATCCTAGGTTAGACCTACGATAGTATCCTCGTTATAGTAGATAGGTACTCTAAGATAGCCTATTATATCCTATATTGGAAGGAAATTATAGCTAAAGGGCTAGTAGATACCTTCTTAAGGGAGGTCGTCTATCTATATAGTATTCTATAGTCTATTACGTCCGATTAGGGACCGATCCTTACCTCTAAGTTCTAGAGTAGTCTCTACTACTATATAGGGGTCTATAGAGGCCTTAGTACCGCCTACTATCCCTAGATAGATAGAAAAACCGAGTACTAGAACTAAACTATAGAGTAGTATCTATATATTTACTATAACTTCGAGTAGGATAACTAGGCACTCCTCCTAAGCCTAGCCGAGTCTATATATAACGATAGTTAGTATATAGTAATAGGGGTAACGCCCTTCTAGACGTATAATATTTAGGACCTACTCTATACTAGATAGCCCGAAATATCCTAGATAGAGGGGAAGGCGCCTTAAGTAGAAGTACTTATAGCTAGAGTAAGAGGCATTCGAGATAGCCTTAAGGCTTAGCTAGAGAAGGCGAAGGAATATTAGGCTTAATAGTATAATAAAGGATAGAAGCCTAAGACCTACGCTATTAGCGACTAGGTATACCTTAATATAAGGTTCCTTAATATAGTCTACTAGTCGAAGAAGCTAGACTATAAGTATATAGAGCCCTTCCGAGTATAGAAGGTAGTTAATAATACGGCCTACTACCTTAAGCTACCTAAGGACTTTAATATATACCCTATGTTCTATATATTTCTCCTTAAGGACTATCTCGAGCTAGAAGTAACCTAAAGGGACTAGGAGGACCTACCTAAGGTATAGACGAGCGATCTAGATATATACGAGGTCGAAAGGATCCTCTAGAAGGAAAGGGAGCCTAAGGGAAAGTAAGAATACCTTATATCCTAGAAGGGATATAGGGAGGAAGAGAATACTTAGGAATTAGTAGAGTACCTAAGCAAGGTAGCTCTTAAGGCGTTCGCTAGATAGATAGAGGGCTAGAAGAGGCCTAAAAGGAACGTAAGTACGAGGTAGTATCTATCCCTTATATTAATAGGGCGTACGCTATCGTAGAGTAGTAACGCAATATAGATACGAGTCCTTCTAGTACTAAATATACTCTCCTCTTCTACTATAAACCTAGTATCCTTATATTCGGTAATATATATCTAAACGAAATACAATAGGCGTAGAGATAGGCCTATATAAGGCGAAACGAGGTAATATAGATAAACTCGAGGGCTCCTAGCCTTAGTTAAATATATTTAGGTATACCTAGCTAAAGCCTAACTCTTCGCTTAAGGGAGCTCTAATAGCCTAAAATAGGCTAACTAAGGATAACTAGAACTACTAACTCAAGACTTAACTTATACTAAGGAAGTAAACGGGCTATCTCGATCTAAGGAGGCCCTACTAGATACTAAAAGAATGCTTATCGACCTACTAGCCCCGAAAGAGCTTACAAGGGATTACGAACTCCCTAGATAGGTCGTTAGTACTCGGTATCTCCTTTACTAGCTACGCGAGAGCTATATAGGCCTCGCTAGTAGATATACGACCTAGACTATACTAAAACGCCTTAACTTAACCTATATATAACTAAAGGTAGGTAGTTAGGCCCTTTGCGACCTTCTACTAGTCTCTCTCTAGTTCCTTCGTCTTCTTTTATAACGAAACGTAGCTATTTCTAATATACTTATACTTCTTAGTTAAGGTCTAATCGAATAGGACTAGCTAGGGCCGAAACGAGTTAAAGGGAACTAAACCTACCTTAGTAGCTAGATTATACTCTATCCCCTCTCTTATTATAGTATTATAGTTCTTCTATAGACCTAAATAAGGTTAGCTAAGATAGACTAGGATAAAGAGAATCGAAATAGACTAGATATATTAAACTTAGCTTTACCTATATAAGTATAGAGATTACTAGTATCCTCGAAATACGGATACTTCCTAGAGGGCCTTAGTTAGTATAACTCGACTCTATATAGGGCAATATATACTTCTTAACCTTCTTATAGACTACTATATAAGCTTAGTAGGCCTCTCTAGCCTTCTTGCTATTAGTTAGGTTATCTAGAGCCTCCTAGCGCAATCTATTAGCTACCTTAATAGTAGGCTTATATTCTATAAGGATCTAGATACTAATTAGCCTTATTCGATCTATCTCGGACTAAGATAATCTACTTAGAAGTAGCCCGAGCTACAAGAGGTATACTTTAGATAGTCGAAGTACTTAGTCTCGTTAGTAAGGTCCTCCTTATAGTTAGATAGGTCGATTTAGGGATATATAGCCTTAAGAAGGATAATACGGCTTTCGCTAGTATAATCCTATATAATATTAGTACAATTAAGGTACGGATTACTATTAAACTTTATATAGGTCGCTATCGGGCCGAAATAGGCCGAGAAGACTTAAAGTACTACAAAAACGGCTAGTAAGGACTAAAAAGAGTACTACTACTAGAAAAAGGGGAGCTACTATACTAAGTTAGCCTAAATCGCCTCGAGAAGGGTCGACGACGATTAGCTACTACTAGCGCTAAGCGTAGGAGTAGTAGTAGCGATAGTAGTAGAGATTATACCTAGTAGGTATATATTATAAAAGGGAATAAGTTAAAGGAACTTAGATAGCTTAAATGCCTACTACGGCTACGGCGATAGCGTTATTACTATCTAAGTAAGCTTTTCGAACAATAGTAAGCGCCCTTTATATATAATAATAGACTATAAGTAAAGTTTTCTATTCCTAGCCTCTAGGACGTAGGCCTATAGAGGAAGGGGACAATATTACGATTACGAGCCTAGTCGGGCCTAGTTAGCCTATCTAGAGTCGAAATAGGCCAAGAAGGGCTAGGGCGGCCTATCTTAGCCTATAGGTATATATCTTCTCTCTAGATATACCTCTTTCCTTTCTTCTTTAGCAATTTGAGTAGTTCTAATCGAGTACTATATACTACGTATTATATATCCCTTTTACAATTACTTAGTAATTATAATACTATAGAAAAGGTATAACTACTACAAATACTAGTATAGTAGATAGTACTAATACTAGAAGAGATAGTAGTACTATATAGATATAAGGGAATAGTTTAATCTAAGGTACTTCGACTATAGTAGCTATAGTATATACTATTCTTTATTAGTAAGTTAGACCTCTAAGTATATAGTAAACTAGCCTCTTATAGTAAGCTTATTAAATAAAGGAGTATCCTTTATAGACTAGTATTTCGTAGCCTTCTTAAAGTCGTTATTACTATACTACTATACTCGATTAAGTATCTTCCTATTAACTTATATTATAGATAGTACTATACTAAGAATACTAAATAAGATAAGAATCTATTTCTCTTTATATTTAAGTATATTATAATAATTCTCTAGTAGTAAAGTTATCCGACTTTAAATAAGTCTTAGTATACTTAAACAAGTCTAGTTTATCTATATTCTAGACTCTTCTAGTAGCTAATTTCGCTCGAGGTACGTAGCTATATCTTCCTTTCTAAACTATTAATATAAGATAATAGCCTTATATAGTAACTTAGTATATTAGTCTTATATTCTAGTATAGAAGAGGGCGCTATTAAGAAGTTATAGAATCTATAGATAATAGCTTCTAGGAAAGTACTTCCTAAATACTTCTACTATATACTATTAGTATAAATATTACTATATACTAAGATCTTTAAAGGCTCTTCTTATAGCTAGTTACTTACTACTCGAGTTATTAGTAATAGACTAGCGTAGCTACTATCGAGATACCTATTATCTATAGTCGTAACTATTAGAGTATAGCTTTAATAAGAAGTACTTTCTAGTAATCTAGAAGAAAATAGCTATAGCCTATACGCTATCTAGGACCTAAAACCGTTATATATATATAGTAAATAAATTCTACTATAGCTCTATTGTTTTATAAGTCGTATCTATTAGGAATAGCTATATCTATTAATTAGTCGATATTGTAGTTAAATATTTCGTAATATAAGAAAATATATTCTTTATTATATAATACTTAGCGCTAACTAAGATACTTATATTTCTAACCTCTATATTCTCTAGTATATTAATTTACTACTACTATATATATACTAATCCCTAGTATAACTTATCTTTAATTACTAGAAATATACTTACTATAAGCTATTAATATCTAGATATGTAAGGACCTCTATAAGGTAAGGTCTCTTGCCAAGCCCTAAGTATACTAAGCGGCGCGTACTAGGGGCGTATACTAGATATACGTAACTCGCATAGCCTTTTTAACCTAGCGCTCTACGCAATCCTTTTAGGAGGCACTTATTAGTCCTACTACCTACTATATTATCGGTTAGGCGGATATTCTATACGTTACTATATACCTAGCCCCTAATAGTTCTAATAAGTCTATCCTCGTAGTAGCCTATAGAATACTATACGATAAGCGTAAGCGAGCCGACTATATTAGGTAGTAATACTGTAGCGCCTATAGACGACGATCGCCCTTAGGGGGATAAAGAACGTTAGATAACCTTTAGCGAGCGATAGACTACGTTAAACGAGCGAATCGCGTACTCGAGAGCTAAGTAGAAGTTACTTAAATAAGAAGTCTAAGCTTAGGAGCTAGAGCGTAAAAATACTAGGCTATATATATAGCGCGACGTAGGATTAGCGCTAGTAGATACTAAGCGTAGTATAAGCGTCGAGCGGTCTAATTACTAAGTATCGCTAGAGTTCGACCGGGATACTAGTAATTCTAAGGATAGGTCTATAGAGAGTATCTATAGGATCCTACCCTTTCGGCTTAGTCTTAGTATTATACTATTACGAAGATATAGCGAGGCGCCTACGCTAAGCGTAGTAAGTATAGGTATAGATATTACGATAGGTAAGCCTAGACTAAAAGAGCTAAAATCCTTTAGAGATAATACTATTAAGGAGGTAAGGAGGTTCCTAAGGGAACTAGTCTTAATCTTTGCTTTATTAGGAAATGCGTATTATACTAACTATAGTAAGACACTATATAGGGTTATATACCTCGTAGGCAATACGTATAAGAAGTAGTATAATAACTACGATCTCGAAGACCTAGGTACTTATATCTATAAAGATTTTAAGGATTTCTATATTAACTATATAGAGGATCCTATAAATCGTATACTAGACGTAACCCTCGAGTATAAGGTAGCGCGTTAGTAAGAGAACTAGATAGTTTAGAACTTTACTCTCGAACTCGTAGTACTAGAGGATTAGCTAAGCGATTATACTAAGGTATAGCGTATACGCTACCTACTCGCAAAGTTATAGCCTACGCTATATAGTACTATCGTTAAGTACTATACTATTCTAGAGCTAAGGTAGGAACTAGTATAGCTTGTAGCTCGTATCGAGACGCTAGATAGACTATCTAGTAAGAAATAAGAGCGGGATAACGAGGACTATAGTAATTTAAAGAAGAAGCGCTATCTTAATAACTATAGTAGTAGTAAGGAGTAGGGTAGACGCGATAAGAAAGTAGATAAGAAGCCTACGCGGATTAAAGACTCGAAGCCTAGCTAGGACCTATCTTTAGTTAAATACTATAGATATAAGAGGAAGGGCTATTATAAGCCCGACTATCCTAATAAGTATCTATAGAAGGATAGCGACTCGTAAGCTATGCGTAACGTCGAGGTAGCTAATAAAGGAAAAGGTAAAGTATCTATTAAGAGTTAAGGGTAAATACTATAGCTAATTCTAGTAGCTCTATAGTATATATATCGTCGTAACGCGTACATAGCGCGATAGTAATATAGAATAGAGACATACGCGTCGAATGCCTATTAGACTATATAGTAGATATTAATATAGTCTTACGCGAGTTTGTCTTCTAATACTAGTCCTAGTAGATTGCTAATACTATCCTACCTAGTACCGATAGCTTCTAGGGGAAACGCGGATACTATTACGGAGTATATACGCTAAGCCTACGCGTTATAGACTCGTCGGGTTAAGAACGCGTAATAACCGGTACCTTTTATATCTTCGAAATGCCTAACCTAGATCTTATACTAGGTAGGCCTTAGTAAAGGGACTAGCGGGTAATCGTAGATAGCGTAACGGATATACAGACCTATAGTACTAGTAGCGAGGTAAGACCTATTATAGTAAGTAAGCTATAGTAGTTCTTCTAAGAAATGCGTAACGCGACGTACGTATATATAGTAAGTATACGCGATGCCGGTATAGCGGCTAATAACCCTAACCTACTAGAGGAGTTTAAGGACTTTGTAGATGTCTTTACTATAACCCTAGAGGCTCGACGCTAGCTATACGCTAATATAGAGTACTCGATCGACCTAGTCGATAGAAAGAAGCCTCCCTATTACTCCCTATATTATTAGTCGGAGCGAGAGCTCTAGGTCCTTTAGGAATACCTTACCAAGGTAGTAGAGAATAGGTAGATTAGGCCTAGCGTAAGCGAGGCGGGTATACCTATCTTGTTCGTATCTAAGAAAGATAGTAGCCTTCGGTTATATATCGATTATAGGGATCTTAATAAGATTACTATTAAGAATCGATATTCCCTACCTCTTATTAGCGAGATAATAGATAAGTTAAAGGATACGGAATAGTATATATCCTTAGACCTTATCGACGCCTACTATTGTATTCGTATTAAGCGAGGCGATAAGTAGAAGACTACATTTCGTACGCGCTATAGATACTACAAGTACCTAGTTATACTATTTAGGCTTACTAACGTACCTATAACCTTTTAGGGTTATATTAATCGAGCCTTATTAGGCTTAGTTAATATCTACTATATAGTTTACCTAGATAATATCCTAGTATATAGCAAGAACAAAGAGTACTATATACGCGACGTACGCGTAGTACTTAAGAGACTTAGGTAGTTCGGCTTATACGCTAACTATAAGAAGTACTTATTCTAGAAGAAATAGGTAGAGTTCCTAGGATTTATCGTTAGTACTAAAGGCATATCGATAGATAGGAGTAGGGTAGACGTAATTACCGAATAGTCGCGTCCTTCTATCCTTACCGAAGTCTAATCCTTCCTAGGGTTCTACAATTTCTACTATAGGTTTATACCTAACTACTCCTAGGTTATTATACCTCTAATAGCCCTCTCTAAGGGAGCTAAGAATAGCCGAAAGCCGGGTCCAATCTAGTAAGGCGTAAGCGAGGAGTAAGCGTTTAAGAGCCTAAAGAACGCGTTCTATTCGGTATCGCTACTTAGGTACTTTAATCCTATATAGCCCCTATGCCTCGAAACCGATATATCTACGTTTATATTAGCCGGAATCCTTTTATAGTAGGCGGAGGATAGTAACTAGTACCCTATCGCTTTCTAGTCGAGAAAGATAATACCTATAGAGACTAACTACGAGACCTATAACTAGGAGCTACTAGTAGTAGTCGAGTCCTTTAAGTACTAGAGACCGTACTTCGATAGCTCGTAGTATATAGTATATATACTTATAGATTACGCGAACCTAAAGGGGTTTACGACGATGAAGTAGTTAGTAGGTAGGTAGGCAAGGTAGGCAACCTTCCTAGCCCCGTTCGATTTTACTATCGAATACTAAGTAGGGAAAAGAAATCCTATAGACGCTCCTTCGAGGAGAAGCGACTATAAAGGTAAGACATAGGCGATTAGTAACCTATTACTAACGCTATAAGCTAAACTCTTAGTCTAGTTAGACCTTTCTAGAGAGGTAGAGCCTATCG
>LFZO01000319.1:0-50452 GCA_001578225.1 Pseudocercospora musae | reverse complement strand
AGAGAGAGCGACGACTCGCGATCTACTTCTTAGCTATTATCTCGGCGGTTCCTATCGTTAAAGGAACTAAAAGGTCTGTCTAGGTCGTCGATAATCGTATCTCTATAGAAAGGCATTTTACTAAGATATAAAAGGAAGAAAGGGATAGATAAAAGAAGACTAGGTATATATATAGGGAAACGTTATCGTAGTAACGTTAACGACTAGCTTATAATAAATAGAAAGAACGACCGGCTATATAGCTAGCTATAGAGCAAAGTCCTACTCTACCTTAGCTATTATATTGTAAGGTTCGTATATTAAAGAGATATACTTAGAAGAGCGCGGTATCTATAGAGAACTCTTTTTCCCTATTATAGATAGGATTCATAAGATAAGAAGCTAGTAGGGCTATAAGCTATACTTGTTCGAGTATAGTATAGGTAAGGTAATAGCTACTTACCTAGAGCTAGACGTATAGTCCTAAGCTCTACATCTCCTAAGGCTAACGAAGTCCCTATTTTCTAGGTTAGCTTATAGTTACTTTACTTAATACTTATCGGTGGTTCCGTCGGTAAACGCTTTCTTTAGAGGTATTGTAATTTCGTAGATACGAAGGCGTAGCGTATAATTTAGAGCTACGCTTAGATAAATAGAATATATACGTTATTGTAGTATTATACAAAGATATCGAGGGATTAACGGGAATATCGGTATAAGCGAAGTAGCGCTATATTATATAAAATCTTGCTTACTATAAGTCGAATACTATAGTTTCCCTCGCGAACTCCTTTTTACTATCGTTAATAGAATTTATTAGAAATGAAGTTAGGGGCGCCGTAAGCTATATTTATTCGAGTATAGTCTAGGTAAGGTAATAGTAACTTACCTATAGCCGGCTATATAGCCGGCTAGCGACTATTAAATAGACGAAGAATATACTATTACTATTAACTTCTAGTAAGCCGTATTACTTGCTCGAGCTTACCGCCAAGCTAAGAAATCGTATCTATAAATATGTCCTAATAAAAGGATCGAATAGTACGGTATCTAAAGCGAACTCTTTTTTACCGTTATTAATAGAACTCCTTAGATACGAAGTTAGGGGCGCTATAAGCTATACTTCTTCGAGTATAGTCTAGGTAAGGTAATAGCTACTTACCTCTAGCCGGCCGTATAGCCGGGCGTTACTCTAGCTCGACCTCTAGTTGCTTTACTTAATACTTATCGGTAGTTATGTAGTAGCGCTTTATAACGTAAAAGATCTCCCTTAATATATACTAAAGAACGCGGTATCTATAGCGAGCTCCTTTATACTATCGTTAATAGAATTCGAGAGATAGGAATCGAGAGGCTCTATATGCTATACTTCTTCGAGTATAGTATAGATACAATAATAACTTCTTACCTATAGCTAGCTATACTATATCTCCTAACTATTTCTCCTTAAAGCCTACGACCTTCTAATATAGCTCTTAGCCCTTCTTGTTTAATACGATCTTATATACTATACGATATAGCTCTTTAAATAAAAGTATAGATATATTCTTAGTATAGAAAGTATAGTAAAGAGTAAAGTAAGTAATATATACTATATACGTCGAGCGGATCTTAGTATAGCCTCTACCTATAAGCGAGGTCATATCGCTATCCTTCTTTCTTTATCCTTTAGCGCTACTAAATATGTCTATACTATAAGTATAGAGATAGAGGGGTAGGTATTGTATAATGTTCGGCCGCAATCTCCTAACTATTTCCTCTCGAAGCCTACGAATTGCGATTTATTAGATTAGAAACTAGAGGAGCTATAGGCTATACTTATGCGAGTATAGTATAGGTAAGGTCATAGCTACTTACTATAGCTAGCCGTATAGCTAGCTAGCGACTATAGGATAAATAGAGTATATATAGTAGAGTAGGCGGCGTACTTTATTAAAAACTCGTATAGTTAGCTCTTAGGTTAGTATAATAATAAGGATAACTAACTATATATAGATAGCGACTTATATCTATATATAGTGCCCGGAGCTCGGTATAGATCTAAGGGACTTTACCTAGCCGGCTATAAGGCCGGCTATATCAATTTTATCTACCTTACTATCTATAGATCCTCTTTTTAGAATTCCTATCTAGATTCCCTTAATATCGCTTCCGCTTTCGCTTCGAGGGCTTATTGCCTTCCTCCTCGTTATTATTAATTAATTAGATAGAAGGGCTAAATCGAGTATCTTCTTCCTTATCCTAGTTCTTACTCTCCTCTTCCTCTATCCTCGCCTCCTCTTTAAACAAGTTGTCTAATATTATAGTACGAAGGTTATTCTTTCCTTAACGTTTCTTCTATATAAGAAAATTACGATTAATTATAATTATCTTAAAGACGGTCGGACTATATATTCGATTATATCGGTACTAATACTATCTAATACTAAACGAGTACTCTATCCTAATTCCTATCCTAAGGATTACTAGAATATCTCGAGTAACTATAGCGACTATTAGATAACTATCGGCGATTCGAGACTATATGCCTAATATATTATCCTCTAAGAAATCGTTTATAAGATAGGATAAATCTAATTCTTATTAGCTTATAGCTTAGGATAACGACTATACTAATAGTAGTACTTACTTTACCTTCGATATATCTCGAGTTCGTCTAGAGCTCCCCTTACCTCGATCTCGTCCTATTCCGGGGCCTAGGTACTAAATATAAACGACGTTCGCGATTTCTTAACCTTCTTCTACTATTACTATCCCTTAGCTCTATATACTATATAATTAGAGTATTCCTTAATAAGCTCCTTTAATACCGACTAGTAGTATTCTTCTTATTTTAGTTCGTCCTTCTACTCGTCCTATTACTAGAATTTAGTCTTCTATATTAGATAAAGAAGGACTACGATACTATAGATATCGCCGAAGGTCTCGAAAGTAGCCGAATAATATTTATTAAGCTTTTATTCTAACGCTATAAGTACCTTCGTTATAGTAACCTTCTAGGGAATACTCTTTTTACTTAGCTTCTTTATAGATCGATCTAGTTCGTTAAAGAGCTAGTTATAATATCCGAATACCTAATAGATCGTTAGTCCCTAAGTCCTACTTATTATATTCGTAACGATAGCGTATAGCCTTATAATCGAAACAAGATATTCGGCCTATCTCTATTTAGCCTCGGTTAAGGCTAGCTGTTCGATACCTTAATTAATATAGTACTAGTCTACTATATAGCGTAGTTTGTATACTCGGACTAGTATATAGAACGAGGAGTCGAATCTAGTCTTAATATCCTAGGTTAATTAGAGTATTCGTTTCGGAGGCTAGGATTACTATTTCTTATTCTAAGCGATACTTTTACTATTAATCCGCGGCTTATCTAGGAGATTTGTCTAGATAAGTACGAACGCGTACTATCGCTACGAGCTAGAGTTACTATAGATTACTATCCTATAGATCTAGATTAGTTAGTTAAGAAAACTAGTAGCCGGCTATACGGCTAGCTATAAATACTAGTTATACTTACTTTATAAATAACTATAGTAAGACTCTATTCTTTAGAAGCTTTTATAGCCGCCTTTAAAGTATTTAGCTTATCCTATACTTTCTTTTCGTCTAACATCTTCTACTACTCGTCGTTTTAAGGTACTAGCTTTAATTTCGTAAATAGCGCCTAGATAGCGATTTATACTATATATACTAGATAGGGAAACTTCTTAGGAGAGGGAATTATTACTCTTGCGTCGAATATTAGGTCTATATCTATCGACTCTATCGCGAGACTAGTAGGGTCCTTAGACCTAGAATCGTTCTTATATTCCTTATTAGTATCCTCTAATAGTCCGATAGATAGTATTAATTGTATTGCGATAGTTTAACTAAGTTTCTCGACTACTTCTCGTCTATAATTAGTATTAGTATAAGATAACTACTAGGAAGGCTATATATAAGTTTTTATAGAGCGTTTTATTATTACTTACGTTATCCGTCGTAATAGTAATTAGCTTAGTATAAACCCTAACTTACTCTAGGGCTTTTTGTACTAAATCTACTATATTCGCTTTAGAGTAGGCTCCTATAATTTTAGGAAATCCGATTATTAACTCGTAGTATTTCTATTACTTATCGATAAAGTAAAGTATAATAGAGAGGAATAATGCCTACATCGTCCTATTTAACTAGCCGTTAATTGCGATTACTACTTGGTTAGCTAGCTCTACTAAATCCTTAATCTCTTTAATAGCGCTCTCTATATTTTATACGAAATTCCTATAATAAGTACTCGCTAAGAGAAACGGGAATAGATTATTAGTAAGGTAGTAGTATGTTTTTTAGACCGATTCCCTTTCGAAGAAGTCTTCTAGAAGTCCGTTAACGATAATTATCTCGTTAGCTAGTTAACGGAAATCCTCGAGACTATACTCGTTAGTATTAACTATATATACGTCCTTCTTTCCTTACTATAGAATTGTTAGACTTATTTATAATATCCTAAGTACTCGGCGTATAGCTAGCTATATAGCTAGCTATAGGGGAGTACTCTTACCTTAGCGCGAAATTCGGTATCTACCTCGTCCTATCGATCCCTCTATACTAAACGATATTTTTAAGTCTTTAAGTACTTTATAGTAGTAGTATTACTATCCCAAATTAATAGATACTTTATAACTAGCCTATAAAACTTTTATATTACTACTAGCTAGCCCTTAAGCCTATCGAGTATAGTAACTATCCTATATACTACTCCTTTAGTTAAATACTTCTAGATAAAACTATTCCTATCCTTACTCCCCTAATTAACTAGGAACTTCTAGATATTCTATAGCCTCCAAAGCGAGATATAACTAGAGCTTTTAACTATATTCTACTAGGTCTCTTAAACCTATTAATAAAAAGGCTCGTAATATTCCTTCTTCTAGATATAAACATTATCCCGTTTATCGAAGATCGCCGGATTAATTACTAATAGGGCCCTTAATTAAGTATTCTTAGGAGAGAAGAGATTTCGTCGAGCTATCGATATCGACGATTAACGAGAACGCTAACTATCTTTACTAAAGGACTAAGCCCTTACTAGACTACTTCTTGTTCGAATAGTCGATAGTAAGGGATTGTTTCGTCTTCGTAGAGGACTTTAGATAGATAGACTTAAAGCTCTATAATTTCCTTATTATCCTTAAGATCTAGTCTATACTCCTAATAACCGTTTAGAGCGAGATTGCAACCTTATTATTCGTTAGCTTAGTAATAAAGGAGCATTTAGGGTAGTAGGAACATTAAGGAGGTTAGTATTTAGAGGTATAGTAGCTTATAGATATAGGAGAATAGCGACTTAGATATTAACGACCGAGAGTCCTAAGGAGCTTTAATAGTCTAATAGATTACTCTTAAAGTAAGAAAGAAAGTTAATAAAGTCCGAACTATAATATGAAATTATAGATAGCTAGATACGAGGTACAATTTCAATAATATAGGTAGCTAGGCTAATAATAAGGATAGAGATTCCGATATGTATAGTTATATACTTATAATATTTATTTTAGTAGTTATATAAACTACTATACGAGCTAGTCTATACCTATCTACTCGGTATCTTATATAACTATATCCTCGCTCTTCTACTATACTCTAGCGGTATCTACTACTATATAAGTAGAGTATATATAGTCTATAGCTACTTACTCTAAGCTAAGATATATTCTATTCTTCGAATTACTAAGATATATCGTTAAGAGGTACGTTAGCTTCAATATTCCCTTATAGCCTAGCTTAGCTAGTATCTTATAGTACCTACTCGTCTCCTCGAGCTACTTCCTCTCGATATCGAAGTAATAGTATAGAGCCTTTGCTCTACTACGTCCTAGGTATACTATATCCTTAAAGTAGTAGCGGCGGAGATTATAGTTCTAAGGCTAATAGCCTAGCAAATTTGAGTAAAGCGTACTTCTAAAGTATAGTAGAAAGGTTTTGTCCTATATATTAATATTTCTAATAACGGCGTACTTAGTATAGGTATAGATTTCGTACGGTATAGGGAAGCGTCCCTAACTTAAAGCTTTCTATAGAATTGTTAGTAAGACCTAACTTTTTAGCTAGCTATATAGCCGGCTATATAGCCGGCTATAAAGGATATATCTAAACTCTACTATTTCCTACTACTTTCAATAGCTTTCTAATCTAGACCTTAGTCTATATATCCCTCTTAAACTCCTTAATTACCTATAGCTTTCTCTATATCGAATAAATAGCCTTATACTAATATGTATATACTACGCGAAACTCGATATCGAGAAATTTTAGGTAGTAAAGCTCCTTAGCTACCTCTTGTATCTTAGCTTTATAACTTAGAGTAAGAGGCTAAGTCGGATTAANGTATAGGGAAGCGTCCCTAACTTAAAGCTTTCTATAGAATTGTTAGTAAGACCTAACTTTTTAGCTAGCTATATAGCCGGCTATATAGCCGGCTATAAAGGATATATCTAAACTCTACTATTTCCTACTACTTTCAATAGCTTTCTAATCTAGACCTTAGTCTATATATCCCTCTTAAACTCCTTAATTACCTATAGCTTTCTCTATATCGAATAAATAGCCTTATACTAATATGTATATACTACGCGAAACTCGATATCGAGAAATTTTAGGTAGTAAAGCTCCTTAGCTACCTCTTGTATCTTAGCTTTATAACTTAGAGTAAGAGGCTAAGTCGGATTAATAAAGTCCTAGTTCTTAGAGTCCGTAGATAGATCTTTTATATTAGAGTCGCTCTATTCCTACTATTCTATTAGGTAATCGTCGAGAACTATCTCTTTTAAGCTTACGCTAGTTAAAATATCTACTACCGTATATTTATTATATAGATCCTCTTTATGCTTTACCTTAATCTCTTTCCTAGATTATGTTAGTATTCGATTAATAATGAATTTAATAAGGCCGGCTATATAGCTAGCTATAGCGATACTAACCCTCTATTCTTCTACTATAAGAAGACTAGTCTTAGACTAGATAGCTTCTCTTCTTATTCGGCCTTACTTCTCTACTAAAATGTAGCTTTATCCTACTTAGGTCTCTCCTTCTACTTCTCTAGCTATCGTCGGAATATAGTTTGCTTAGCTCTTTTCTTCTTTCTTAAGGCTTGTTTAGTCTTAGATATTTATAAGACTCGCTTTACATCTACTATAGTCTTCCTATATATAGAATATACCTCTTTTGTCTTGCGACGCTTTAGGCTCGGTACGCGATTATTAGGTTTATTATCCTCGTCGTAGATACGGTTACTAAGCTCGTAGTCGCCTTAATATAGTTACTAAGTACTACTACGGATAGTAGGTTAAGCTATATACTTATCGCAAAGTATCTTATATAGTTATTATAGGATATTAATATCGAAGTTTTCGTAAGATAAGAATTAGTAATATAGCTCTAAAATTTATAACGTAACCTATCTAAGGTTTCTATAGTAATAGCGACCTAGGCGATACGTAGATACTATAGGACGAGTACTAAGTAGTACAAAAGTAAAGCTTCCTTTATGTAGCCGATAGTATAGCTAGTCTTTTAAGTAACGCTTATAGAGCCCGGAAAAAGTCCGGGTTCTAACCCGAAATTAGTATAGGTCCTAGAACCCGAACCTAAACTAATCCCCCGGTTCCTACTAAGAAACCGAACCTAGATCCAATTTCTCGGATTATACCTAATCTACTAGGACGTCTAGGACTCTCTCTCGAGTCCTTTCGTCTTCTTTTAGGACAAAACGTAGCTATTTCCTATATACTTATACTTCTTAGTTAGGGTCTAATCGAATAGGATTAGCTAGGACTAAAATAGATCGAAAGGAACTATATATATCCTAGTAGCTAGGTTCCGCTCTATCTCCTTCCTTATCGTAGTATCGTAGTCCTTCTAGGGACCTAAAGGAAGTTAGCTAAGGCAAACTAGGACGAAGAGGGCTAAAACGGACTAGATATATTAAACTCGGCCTTGCCTATATAAGTATAGAGGTTACTAGTTCCTTCGAAACGAGGATACTTCCTATAGGATCGTAGTTAGCGTAATTCGACTCTATATAGGGCAATACGTACTTCTTAACCTTCTTATAGATAGAAACGTAAGCTTAGTAGGCCTCTCTAGCCTTCTTCCTATTTGTTAGGTTATCTAGGGCCGCCTAGCGCAATTCGTTAGCTACCTTAATAGTAGGCTTATATTCTATAGGAATCTAGATACTAGTTAGCCTTATTCGATCTATCTCGAACTAAGACGATCTACTTAGAAGTAGCCCGAGCTACGTGAGGTATACTTTAGATAGTCGAAGTACTTAGTCTCGTTAGTAAGGTCCTCCTTATAGTTAGATAGATCGATTTAGGGGCACATAGCCTCGAGAAGGGTAATATAGCTTCTACTAATGTAACCCTACATAATATTAGTATAATTGAGGTATAGATTACTATTAAACTTTATATAGATCGCTATTAGGCTAAAATAGGCTAAGAAGACTTAAAGTACTATAAAGATGGCTAGTAAGGACTAAAAAGGGCGCTACTACTAGGAGAAGGGGGACTACTATACTAAGTTAGCCTAAATCGCCTCGAGAAGGATTAACGATAGTTAGCTACTATCGGCGCTAAGTATAGGAGTAGTAGTAGTAGTAGTAGTAGTAGTAGTAGTAGTAGTAGTAGTAGTAGTAGTAGTAGTAGTAGTAGTAGTAGTAGTAGTAGTAGTAGTAGTAGTAGTAGTAGTAGTAGTAGTAGTAGTAGTAGTAGTAGTAGTAGTAGTAGTAGTAGTAGTAGTAGTAGAGATTATACCTAGTAGATATATATTATAAAAGGGATTAAATTAAAGGGACTTAGATAGCTTAAATCCCTATAGTATCTACGGCGATAGCGCTATTACTACTTTAGTAAGCTTTTTTTAAATAATAGTAAGCGCCCTTTATATATAATAATAGACTATAAGTAAAGTTTTCTATTCCTAGCCTCTAGGACGTAGGCCTATAGAGGAGGGAGGCAATGTTACGATTATAGGCCTAGTTAGCCTATCTAGAGTCGAAATAGGCTAAGAAGGGCTAGGGTAGCCTATCTTAGCCTATAGGTATATATCTTCTCTCTAGATATCTCTCTTCCCTTTCTTCTTTAGTAATTCGAGTAGTTCTAATCGAGTACTATATACTATGTATTATATATCCCTTTTACAAGTAGGTACTAACTCGTACTTACGTTCCTTTAGGGCCTTTTCTAGTCCTCTATCTATCTAGCGAACGCCTTAAGAGTCGCCTTGCTTAGGTACTTTACCGGTTCCTAAATATTCTCTTTCTCTATATATTCCTTTTAGGATATAAGGTATTCCTACTTTCCCTTATATTCCCTTTTCCTCTAGATAATCCTTTTCGACCTTATATATATCTAGGTCGCTTATCTATACCTTAGGTAGGTCCTCCTAGTCCCTTTAGGTTACTTCTAGCTCGAGATAGTCCTCGAGGAGGGATATATAGAACGTAGGTTATATATTTCTATCTAGGACATTTTAGGCTATCTAGTATAGAGTAGATCCCGAACGTTATACGTCTAGAAGGGCGTTACTCCTATTACTATATACTAACTATTGTTATATACAAACTCGGCTAGGCTTAGGAAGTATGCCTAGTTGTCCTACTCGAAGTTATAGTAAATATGTAGGTACTACTCTATAGTCTAGTTCTAGTACTCGGTTTAGCTATCTATCTAGGAATAGTAGGTAGTACTAAGGCCCCTACGGATCCCTATATAGTAGTAGAGGCTACTCTAGAACTTGGAGGTAAGGATCGGTCCCCGATTAGACGTAATAGACTATAGGATACTATATAGATAGACGACCTCCATTAAGAAGGTATCTACTAGCCCTTCCGCCGTAATCTCCTTCTAATATAGGATATAATAGGCTATCTTAGAGTACCTATCTACTATAACGGGGATACTATCGTAGGTCTAATCTAGGATAGTACTTAGGAATAGATCTATAACAAAGTCGAGAGTTAGATCCTCCTATAGTACTTTAGAGGGTTTCTCTATATATAGTATCCTATACGGTAAATGCCTCTATAGCTTTGCTTAGATATATGCCTTATAGCTATATATGTAATCCTTAATATAGTGCCTAACTTTAGGCTAGTAGTATCCTCTTCGTACTAGCTATAGGGTCCTCTCGAATCCAAAGTACCTCGATATAGGATCGGTATAGTAGAGCTAGAGCGGTTCTAGGCGAAGTAGGCCTATTAGTATATATATTATATCCTAGTAGAAGAGGAACCCTTAGCATTCCTTCTATTATACTAGCTATAGCTATTATAACTTATCTCTACTCTAGAGAGCTATCTTAATCTTAATTACCTTAGTATTAGTCTTTAATACTATCTAAATAGCATTTGTAAGGCTATTCTATACCTCCTCGACCTTAGCTATCCCTATAAGGTAGACGAAGGGCTTGCTATATCCTTCTAGTCCTTATTGTACTAAGGCAATCCTTATCGATCTATCTTAGGGCTTCCTATCTATAAGTTGCCTCTATAGCCTCTTAAGAGGAGTATACAAGTCCTCCTCGTTTAGCTAGTAGCTAGAGTAGTTAATATTTATATAGTTAGGACGCCTACTAGCCTTATTAGCTATCCTATTTTCCCTTCCTAAGTAGTATAGGATATAGAAGTCGAATATAGTAAGCTACTCGGCCTAGCGAACTTACTACCTTGTAAGCTCCTTAGTTGTTATAGTCTATAATAACCTCTACTTAATACTATATATCCTCTAAGTAGTAACGCTAGTACTTAAAGTACTCGACTATCGCTAGTATCTCGCTATTATAGATATTATAGTTCCTTTCTAGACTATTTATCTTCTATAAGAAGAAGGCGACTAGGAACTAGTACGTCTTATCCTTATACTTATACTACTACATTATAACGCCCGATATAGTATAGGTTAAGGCGTCTATTTCGATCCTAATTAGCTAGGATAGGTCGAAGTACTTTAATACTAGGACTATATAGAATGCCTCCTTAAGCTAGTTAAATACTAATCTTGCTTCTATACCTAAGGAGAGCTACTACGACTCTTCCTTATATTGCCTCTACCTACCCTTCGCTATATTAGGTCCTCGTTCTATTAATCGATTTAGTAGGGCTACTATGTAGGAGAAGTGCCTAATGAAACGCTAGTAGTAGTTAGCGAACCTAATAAAGATACGTATATCCCTTATACTCCTTAGCTTAGGCTATTCCCTAATTGTTATAATCCTTTCTAGCTCTATTTCGACCCTATTTAGAGTAATTATATAGCTAAGGAACCTAATCTAGTTCCTACTAAACTCGTACTTACTAAGTTTCGTATATAGCTTATAGTATTAGAGCCTCTCGAGGATAGTAGTAATATACCGGGTATATTCCTCTAGGTTCTAGGAGTATATTAGGATATCGTCTAGGTAGACGATATAGATTGTATCTACTAGGTCTTATAAGGTACTAAGGATATAGCTCTAGAGTACTACTAGGGCGTTTCTAAGCCTAAATAGTATTATAGTATACTCGAAGTATCTATATCTCGTTCGGAAGGTAGTCTTCTACTCGTCCCCTTACTTAATATAGATCCTATAGTAGGCATCTCGAATGTTAAGCTTCGTAAAGATCCGAGCCTTAGTAAGATAGTCTAAAGACTTCTATATAAGGGGCAAGGGATATCGATTCTTTACTATAATAGTATTTAAATCCTAGTAGTTAATATATAGTTAGAGGCTACTATCTTTCTTTTTAGTAAAGAGGATACTAATATCTATTAGGGAATTTAATAAGTAGATCTAGCCCTTCTCGAGGTATTCGTCGAGGTATCTCCTTAGGACTACTAATTTAGTCTCTAAGGGGTTATATAACGGATTGTAAGAAGGGGTCGTATTCTCTACTAGGTCGATAGATAGCTCGTAGAGGCCGTAATTAGGGAGTAGGAAGGCGTCTCCCTCCTCGAATATTCTATAGAGGTATTTATACTCTAGTAGAAGGCTATTCGGGTCGTCTTAGTCTATCTTAACTATTGATATTACAAAGAGATACGTATCCTTATCCAATATAGCCTTAGAGGAGTTAGAAGGGCCTAATATAGTATAGGTATACTATTTATAAGTCCTCTTTCTTCTCTAAATAGCTATCTTAGCTATAAAGTTAATTAAAGGGTTCTACTAGTCTAACTAGGATATGCCTAGTATAATATCGAAGCTATAGATCCTTCCTTTAGCGAAATTGTCTATATAGCCTCGCTACTAACTACTTGTATCTAATACTTCGTAGGATATATAGTATTTGCTATTTATAGCTAGCGACTAGCTATTAAGAGTCTTATACTACTTAGCGTCTATATTACTTAGGATAAGGCTAGCCTCCTTTGCTACTATATTATCTAAGATATTAGCCTAGGAGCTATAATCGATAAGCCCTTTAAGTATATAGGAGTTCTTGCCTTATTGTAGCTTAAGTTTTAACGTCTAGTTAGATTAACTAAAACTAGTCCTAGTCGACCTATCTTAGTCTACTAGGCTCTATACTCCTCCTCTATTTCTTAGTATAAATAACCTAGCCTACTATAGCTAGGAGGACTACTAGGTAGGTTTATCTTTTCCCGATTCTAGATTATAGATAAGGTATTAAGTCCTCTTATAGCCTATCTCGCTATAGGGCTAGTACTAGGGGACTTCTTAGTCCTTCTCGGACCTATTATAGACGTTCTAGCGCCTCTATAGGAAGCTCCGACCTTTTGTCCCTTAGCTACGGCCTCTAGAGTTTCTAGGTAGCTTGTCTAACGCCGAGCTAGTAGTACTATTATCTAAGTCGGAGCGACTACGCTTCTTGTTATCCTAGTCTTTATTCCTATAGGACCTATACTTGTTCTCTAGTAAGTAGTAGTAGGCGTTTACTACCTCTTCTACTTCGATTAAGGTCTAGAAGTATAAAAGAGGTATATAATATATAGTATATAGTACTCGATTAGAACTACTCGAATTACTAAAGGAGAAAGGGAAGAGAGGTATCTAGGGGAAAGATATATCCCTATAGGCTAAGATAGGCTACCTCGGCCCTTCTTAGCCTATTTCGACCCTAGATAGGCTAACTAGACCCGACTAGGCTTATAATCGTAATATTGCCCTCTCCCTCTATAGGCCTATATCCCGGAGGCTAGGAATAGAAAACTTTACTTATAGTCTATTATTATATACAAAGGGCGCTTACTATTATTCAAAAAGCTTACTTAGGTAGTAATAACGCTATCGCTATAGCCGCCGTAGGCATTTAAGCTATCTAAGTCCCTTTAACTTGTTCCCTTTTATAATATATGCCTACTAGGTATAATCTCTACTACTATCGCTACTACCGCCCCTACGCTTAGCGCTAGTAGTAGCTAACCGTATTCGACCCTTCTTAAGGCGATTTAGGCTAATTTAGTATAGTAGCCCTCTTCTTCTATCTATAGCGCCCTTTTTAAGTTCCTACTAGCCGTTTTTTATAGTACTTTAAGTCTTCTCGGCCCGTTTCGGCCCGATAGCGACCTATATAAAGTTCAATAGCAATCCGTACCTTAATTGTACTAATATTATATAGGATTATACTAGCGGAAGCTATATTACTCTTCTCGAGGCTATATGCCCCTAAATCGATCTATCTAACTATAAGGAGGACCTTATAAACGAGACTAAGTACTTCGACTACCTAAAGTATACCTCTCGTAGCTCGGGCTACTTCTAAGTAAGTCGTTTTAGTTCGAGATAGATCGAATAGGGCTAACTTACGTCTAGATTCCTATAGAATATAAGCCTACTATTAAGGTAGCTAATAAATAGCGCTAGGAGGCCCTAGATGTCCCGACTAATAGAGAGAAGGCCTACGAGGCTTACTAGGCTTATATATCGGTCTATAAGAAGGTTAAGAAGTATGTATTACCCTATAGGGAGTCGAGTTACGCTAACCAAGGTCCTTTAGGAAGTATCCCCGTTTTAAAGGTACTAGTAACCTCTATACTTATATAGGTAAGGTAGAGTTTAATATATCTAGTTCGTTTCGATCCTCTTTGTCCTAGTTTGCCCTTACTAACCTCTTTTAGGTCCTTAGAAGAATCGCGATACTACGATAAGGAAGGAGATAGAGCGTAATTTAGCCGCTAAGGTATATATAGTTCTCTTCGAATTAATTTAGCCCTAACTAACCCTATTTAACTAGATCCCTAGCAAGAAGCGGAAGTATATTAGAAATAGCTACGTTTCGTTCTAAAAGAAGGCGAAAGGACTCGAGAGAGACTAGTAGATAGTAGCGAAAGGCCTAAGTACTCGCCTTTAGTTATATATGGGTTAAGTCCTAGCGTTTTAGCGCGGTCTAGGTCGTATGCCCGCTAGTAAGGCCTATACGTCCCTTACGTAGCTAGTAAAGGAAGAGCTAAGCGCTAATAATCTATCTAGGGAGTTTATAACCCCTCGTAAGCGCTTTAGTACCTAGTAGGCCCCTTTTAGATCGAGACGACCTATATACTTACTTAGTACAAGTCGAGCCTTAGGTTAGGAGTTTTAGTTACCCTAAATTAGTCTATTTTAGGCTATTCGTATCCCCTTAAGCGAGGAGGTAGCTAGATATACCTAAATGAATTCGACCGAGTCTAAGTTTCCTCTAGTCTATCCGTATAACCTCCCTTTACCCTATTTATGCCTATCTTACGTCTACTACGCCTTACCTAGGTATATGTTACTAAATATTAAGGGCGCTAGGCCTATAGTAGGAGAGGGGAGTGTATTTAGTACTAGAAGGGCTCGTATCTATACTACGTTACTATACTATAGTAGAGTATATCCTATTTATATAAGGGATAGATACTACCTTATACTTACGTTCCTTTAGGGCCTCTTCTAGTCCTCCGCCTATCTAGCGAACGCCTTAAGAGCCGCTTTACTTAGGTACTCCGCCGGTTCCTAGGTATTCTCCTCCTCCCTATATCCCTTCTAGGATATAAGGTATTCCTACTTCTCCTTAGGTCCCCTTTTCCTCTAGATAATCCTCTAGACCTTATATACGTCTAGGTCGGTTATCCGTACTTTAGGAGGGTCCTTCTAGTCCCTCTAGGTTACTTCCGGCTCGAGATAGTCTTCGAGGAGAGATACGTAGAACGTAGGATATATATTAAAGCCCTTAGGTAGCTTAAGGACTAAGGTAGTACGCTACATTATTAACTATCCTCTATACTCGGAAGGGCCCTACGTACTTGTAGTCTAGCTTCTTCGACTAGCGGACTATATTAAGGAATCTCGTATTAAGGTATACCTAGTTACCGATAGCGTAGGTCTTAGGCTTCTATCCCTTATTATACTATCGGGCCTAATATTCCTTCGCCTTCTCTAGTAGAGCCTTTAGGCTATCTCGAATATCCTTTACTCTAGCTATAAGTGCCTTAGCTCGGAGTACCTTCCTCTCTACCTAGGGCATTTCGGGCTACCTAGTATAGAGTAGATCCTAGACGTTATACATCTAGAAGGGCGTAGCCCCTATTAGTATATACTAACTATTGTTATATACAAACTCGGCTAGGCTTAGGAGGTATACCTAGTCGTCCTACTCGAAGTTATAGTAAATATATAGATACTATTCTATCGTCTAGTTCTAGCGCTTAGTTTAACTATCTATCTAGAGGTAGTAGATAGTACTAAGGCCCCTACAGACCCCTATATAGTAGTAGAGGCTACTCTAGAACTTAGATATAAGGATCGGCCCCCGATCGGACGTAATAGACTATAGGATACTATATAGATAGACTACCTCCCTTAAGAAGATATCTACTAGCCCTTTAGCGGTAATCTCCTTCCGATATAGGACGTAATAGGCTATCTTAGAGTATCTATCGACTATAACGAGGACGCTATCGTAGGTCTAGCCTAGAACGGTACTCGGAGGTAGATTAGTACCGAAGTCGAGCGTTAGATTCTCCTATAGCGCCTTAGAGGGTTTCTTAGTATATAGTACCCTATAGCGTAAGTACCTCTATAGCCTTGCTTAGGTATATACCTTATAGCTACGTATATAATCCTTAATATAGTACCTTACTTTAGGCTAGTAGTACCCTCTCTATACTAGCTATAGGGTCCTTTCGAACCCGAAGTACTCTAATATAGGACCGTCGTAGTAGAGCTAGAGTATCTCTAGGCGGAGTAGGCCTACTAATACGTACATCTTATCCTAGTAGAAGAGGAACCCTTAGGATTCCTTCTACTATACTAGCTATAGCTATTATAACTCGCCTCTACTCTAGAGAGCTACCCTAATCCTAATCGCCTTAGCGTTAGTCCCTAGTACTACTCGAATAGTATTTATAAGGCTATTCTATACCTCCCTAACCTTAGCTACTCTAGCGAGGTAGACGAAGGGTCTACTATATCCTTCTAGTCCTCGTTAGACTAAGGTAACCCTTATCGACCTATCCTAGGGCTCCTCGCCTACGAGTTACCTCTATAACCTCTTAAATAGAGTATAGGAGTCCGCTTCGCTTACCTAGTAACTAGAGTAATTAATATCTATATAGTTAGGATACCTACTAGCCCTATTAGCTATCCCGTTTTCCCTTCCTAGATAGTACGAGATATAGAAATCGAAAATAGCGAGCTATTTAGCCTAGCGAACCTAACGTCTCGTAAGCTCCTTAGTCGTAATAAACTATTTAAGGTTATTATAGTCTATAACGACCTCTACTTAATACCTTACGCCTTCTAAGTAGTACCGCTAGTACTTAAAGTACTCGACTACTCTTAGTATCTCGCTATTATAGGTATCGTAGTTCCTTTCTATACTATTTATCTTCTATAAGAAGAAGGCTATTAGGAACTAGTATATCTTGTCCTCGTACTTATACTATTATATTATAATACCTAATATAGCGTAGGTCGAGGCGTCCGTTTCGATCCTAATTAGTTAGGATAGATCGAAGTACTTTAGTACTAGGGCTATATAGGATACCTCTTTAAGTCGGTTAAATACTAACTTCGCTTCTCTATCTAAGGTAAGCTACTACAACTCTTCCTTACGTTACCTTCGCCTACCTTTAGCTATATTAGGCCTCCGTTCCGTTAAGCGATTTAGCGGGGCTACTATCTAGGAGAAGTGCCTAATAAAACGCTAGTAGTAGTTAGCGAACCTAATAAAGATATATATATCCCTTACGCTTCTCGGCTTAGGCTATTCTTTAACCGTTACGATCCTCTCTAGCTCTATCTCGATCTTATTTAGGATAATTATATAGCCGAGGAACCTAATCTAGTCCCTATTAAACTTATACTTACTAAGCTTCGTATATAGCTTATAGCGTTAGAGCCTCTCGAGGATAGTAGTAACGTACCGGATATGTTCCTCTAGGTTCTAGGAGTATATTAGGATATTATCTAGATAGACGATACAAATCGTGTCTACTAGGTCTAATAAGGCGCTTAGGATATAGCTCTAGAATGCCGCTAGAGCGTTTATAAGCCTAAATAGTATAACGGTATATTCGAAGTACCTATATCTCGTATAGAAAGCGGTCTTCTACTCGTCCCCTTACTTAATATAGATCCTATAGTAGGTATCCCGAATATCGAGCTTTATAAAGATCCGAGTATTAGCAAGATAGTCTAAGGACTTCTATATAAAGGGTAAGGGATATCGATTCTTTACTAGAATAGCGTTTAAACCTCGGTAGTCGATATATAATCGTAGACTACTATCCTTCTTCTTAGTAAAGAGGATACTAGTATCTACTAAGGACTTTAACGGACGGATCTAGCCCTTCTCGAGGTATTTATCGAGGTATTTCCTTAGGACTACTAACTTAGCCTCTAAGAGGTTATATAGTGGATTGTAAGGAGGAGTCTTACTCTCTACTAAGTCGATAGACAACTTATATAAGCTATAATTAGGAAGTAGGGACATGTCTCCTTCTTCGAATATCCTATAGAGGTATTTATACTCTAGTAGAAGGCTATTCGGGTTATCTTAGTCTATCTCAACTATCGATATTACGAAGAGATATATATCCTTATCTAATATAGCCTTTAAGAAGTTAGAAGGACCTAATATAGCGTAGGCGCTCTATTTCCGAGCCCCCTTTCTCCTCTAGATAGCCGTTTTAGCTACAAAGTTAATCGAAGGGTTCTACTATTCTAACTAGGGCATGCCTAGTACGATATTAAAGCTATAGATCCTTCCGATAGCGAAATTGTCTATATAGCCCTACTACTAACCGCTCGTATCCGATACTTTATAGGATATATAGCATTTGCTACTTATAGCTAGTAACTAGCCGTTAAGGGTCTTGTACTACTCGGCGTCTATATTACTTAGGGCAAGGCTAGCCTCTTTAGCTACTATACTATCTAAGATATTAGCTTAGGAGCCGTAATCGATAAGCCCTCTAAGTATATAGGAATTCTCGCCCTATTATAGCTTAACGTCTAGTTAGATTAACTAAAACTAGTCCCGGTTAACCTGTCTTAGTCTACCGGGCTCTATACTCCTCCTTTATTCCTTAGTATAAACGACCTAGCCTGCTATAGCTAAGAGAGCTACTAGGTAGGTTTGTCTTTTCCCGATTCTAGATTATAGGTAGGGTATTAAGGCCTCTTATAGCCTATCTCGCTATAGTGCTAGTACTAGGGGACTTCTTTATCCTTCTTAGACCTATTTAGGGTATTCTAGCGCTTCTATAGAGAGCTTCGGCCCTTTCCTCCTTAGCTACGGCCTCCCGAGCTCCTAGGTAGCTTATCTAATATCGAGCTAGTAGTACTATTATCCGAGTCGGAGTAGCCGCGCTTCTTATTATCCTAGTCTTTATCCCTATAGGACCTATACTTATTCTCTAGCGAGTAGTAGTAGGGATTCGCTATCTCTTCTACCTTAATTAGGCTCCGGAATTACTATTAGCCTACCTCGATATAGTAGCGGATCCTCTTATCTATAGCTACTACGAAGTCGTATATTATATAGTCCTAACGATCCTCCTCGACCTTATCCTACTAGATCGTTATATAGTTTAGTAGCTCGGATAGGATATAGTTCCCCTAGTTAGTCCGCTTTAGCCTATCTAGGGCTAATTAGCGGCGTTCTTCTTTCGTCCCTATAGAGTCTAGTATTACCTACTTTATCTTTTCGTAGGTATACCCCTCTAGGTCCGAATACCTAGTATATCGTTTCTACTTAACTTACTATTCCCTCTCTATCTATTCCTCGGCTAGGTCTATCTTTATTTCTTTTAAGGAATAGATATAAGGGGCCTACCTAAAGATACGATCGTAGTCTCTAACCTATTAGTTATAGTCTATATATCCTTTATCCTTGAATATATAGAGCCTTAGAGGTTCCTTACCTTAGGAATAGCTAACCCTATAGGTATAGAGAACAGTCTAGTAAGAGTTACCTTTAGCTAAATACTCCCTTAGTCTATAAGGAGGAAGGCTTCCTAAGCTATATTAGCTATCCTTTTCCTAAGATAGGCTAATTCGAGGCGCTACTCGGCCTATTTAGCTCGTTCTTCCTTATACTAGAGCTAGACTACTAGAGCCTTATTGTCTAGGTCTTCTTTAGCCTTACCCTATCCCTTATCGCTATCGATAGTGTCTCCTAGCGAGTTATTAGCTAAGGTAGAGGAATTATTATCCTATTTAGTATTAGGAAAGTTTTCCTAGTAATTGTCCTAGCTAACTAGATTCGATACTAAGGCCTTTACTTTCTTCTATACTATTTTAAGTACTATGTAGTATACTTTAGAAAAGCAATTCGTATATAAAAGGAATATATAATACATAGTATATAGTACTCGATTAGAACTACTCGAATTGCTAAAGAAGAAAGGGAAGGGAGATACCTAGAGAGAAGATATATACCTATAGGCTAAGATAGGCTACCCTAGCCCTTCTTAGCCTATTTCGACTCTAGATAGGCTACCTAGGCGGCTAAGAAGGTCCTACTAGGTACTAAAAGAGTCCTCGTCGACCTACTAGTCCCGAAAGAGCTTACGAAGGATTACGAACTTCCTAGATAGGTCGTTAGTACTCGGCGTCTCCTTTACTAGCTATATAAGAGCTATATAGGCCTCGCTAGTAGCTATACGACCTAGACTACGCTAAAACGCCTTAACTTAATCTATATATAACTAAAGGTAGGTACTTAGGCCCTTCGTAACCTTCTACTAGTCTCTCTCGAGTCCCTTCGTCTTCTTTTAGAACAAAACGTAGCTATTTCTAATATACTTATACTTCTTAGTTAGGATTTAATCGAATAGGGTTAGCTAGGGCCGAAATATGTTAAAAGAAACTATATATATCCTAGTAGCTAGGTTACGCTCTATCTCCTCCCTTATTACAATATCGTAGTCCTTCTAGGGACTTAAATAAAGTTAGCTAAGGCAAACTAGGATAAAGAGGATCGAAACGGACTAGATATATTAAACTTAGCCTTGCCTATATAAGTATAGAGGTTACTAGTATCTTCGAAACGTAGGTACTTCCTAAAGGGCTCTAGTTAGTATAAATCGACTCTATATAGGACAATACGTACTTCTTAACCTACTCGTAGACTACTTTATAAGCCTAGTAGGCCTCTCTAGCCTTCTTTGTATTAGTTAGATTATCTAGGGCCTTCTAGCGCAATCCGTTAGCTACCTTAATAGTAGGCTTATATTCTATAGGAATCTAGATACTAGTTAGCCTTATTCGATCTATCTCGAACTAAGACGACCTACTTAGAAGTAGCCTAAGCTATAAGAGGTATACTTTAGATAGTTAAAGTATTTAGTCTCGTTAGTAAGATCCTCCTTATAGCTAGATAGGTCGATTTAGGAACATATAGCCTCGAGAAGGGCAATATAGCTTCCGTTAGTATAACCCTATATAATATTAGTATAGTTAAGGTACGGATTACTATTAAACTTTATACGGATCGCTATTAGGCTAAAATAGTCCGAAAGGACTTAAAGTAATATAAAGGTAGCTAGTAAGGACTAAAAAGGGCGCTACTACTAGAAAAAGGAGAGCTACTATACTAAGTTAGCCTAAATCGCCTCGAGAAGGATTAGTAACGATTAGCTACCCCTAGTACTAGGCGTAGGAGTAGTAGTAGCGATAGTACTAGAGATTATATCTAGAGGATATATATTATAAAAGGGATTAAGTTAAATAGACTTAGATAGCTTGAATCCCTATAGTAGCTATAGCGATAGCGTTATTACTACCTAAGTAAGCTCTTTAAACAATAGTAAGCGTCCTTTATATATAATAATAGACTATAAGTAAAGATTTCTATTCCTAGCCTCTAAAACGTAGGCCTATAGAGGAAGGGGACAATATTACGATTACGAGCCTAGTTAGCCTATCTAGAGTCGAAGTAGGCTAAGATAGGCTAGGATAGTCTATCTTGGCCTATAGGTATATATCTTCTCTCTAGATATCTCCCTTTCCTTTCTTCTTTAGTAATTCGAGTAGTTCTAATCGAGTACTATATACTATATATTATATATCTCTTTTATAATAGCTAGCTATACTACTAGCTATATATTTAGCCTTACTTATTATTTTAATATCGTATCGAATATTATCTAGTTACGTATATATTAATCTCTACTTTTACTATTATTAAGCTTTATTACGTTATTTCTTACTAGGTTTTCGATATCTACTCTCTAACTATAGCTAGCTATACTACCGGCTATATATTTAGCTTTACTAATTACTTTTATATTATATTGAAATTTGAATCTCTCCTAGTCGCGTATATATTATCTTCTACTCTTACTATTATCGAGTAGTCTTACTATTATCTAGGTTTTATTACGTTACTTTTTATTATTTTATACTTAGTTCTCTAGAAACGGCTATAACGACGTCTTTATTATACTAATATATAATACAATAGCTTTTAATAATAACTTTCTTTAATTCGGTATTTATATTATATATTGCCTATTCTGTATATATACTATACTTCTATACCTTTAGTTATATACTTACTATATCTAGAATAGCTAGAAAGTCTATCGCTAGTATAGTAGTACTACTACTAAGAAGAAGGATACTACTCGTATCTATTATAATATCTACGCTACTATACGTAAAATCTAGAAAAGTACGACCTTTAAGGCTAGTATACTAAAGAAAGGCAACCGTAGGCGTAGGTTATAGATACTTAAGTAGTAAGTTTTACTCTTTATATAGCTAGCTATATAGCCGGCCGTATAGCTAGTCTTAACTAATTATCTTTTAGAAAACGTATTATAAGAGATTGAAACTACGTAAATATCTACTAACCTTATAATTGTACGAAACCTATTCTAAAATCTAGTTAAATAGCTAATCTAAGATACTAGTATTATAGATACTACTAGGTTCTACTATTAGTATAATACTATCGAGGCTTTACGTAAGGCCTCTAAAGTATACCTTATAACCTTCTTCGAGTATATATTACTTCCTAACTCTCTTAATATATACGAACTCTAGATAGCTATTAATCTATTAGCCGTCTATACTAAGTGTATTACTATTTAGTAGAAGGATATTATTATACTAGATTTGCTTCTAAAGCCCTATAGTATCTTTATTAGAGATATAGATATTAGCGAGAATCTATATAAGAGCTACTATAACTAATAAAGGACTAGAAGGATAGCTATTAGTACTATATTATAAAAAGAAATAAATACTCTATCCTTAAGGACTACGATAATAGTAGTATATATAGAAGAAATAATTACTCTATCCTTAAGAGCTACAATAATAGTAGTATATATAAATAGATAGATAAGTTCTTATATTACTATACTATTCCGCCCATAGGATAAGTAGCTATCTCTATATATTCTTTAGGAGGGAAAAAGCTATTCGCTCTACTTTCCTAACTTCCTTGAAGTCCCTACTAGCTTTATAAGGTATTAAAAACCTCTACTCTCCTTTATACTATTAGGGATACTATGCCCTATCCTAGGTTATACTAGTCTTTTAAATGTTAAGAGGTTTCCTATATCTCTATTATCCCGACTAGATTATATATACTTCCTCTAGTCTAGTATCCTTTAGCTTTATTCTTTTATAGCTATTAGGCTAGGTAGGAGGAATCTCTAGTTTAGGGAATAGGATAGTATTCCTATCCCTTTCCTTCCTTTCCTTCCTCTCCTTTATTAATATAGGTCCTTATTATTCCTCCTATTTTCTAGTTAACTTCTATATTAGCTCTCTAACTAGTTAAGAACTATCCGTATCCTTACTTAGTATCTAGTTACGTAACCTATAGTACTAGATATTAGATATCCTATATTAGTCCTAGGACTTAGGTATTCTTTATAGACTACCTTATATATAGTATAAGGAGTAGTTTATATTAGATATCTAGTCTTTAGAACTAATATTATTATTGTTCCCTAGGAGAGCTAGGGCCTAGGAGGCAAGTCTAGGACTATACTTTCTATAGGAGGCTAGTAGGTATTAGGGTTTCCTAAGTGCTTTATCCTCTATATTCCCTCCTCCTTCTAGTTCTTATTAAAACCTCCTCTTTAGTTATTCCTTCCTCCTCTTTAGGATAATTAGTCCTAGGTTACTACTCTAGTCCCTTAGTCCTAGGATAGATTCCCTTCCTAGGGGGATTAGCCTATTAACTTAGTATTAGTTCCTATAATAGTTATAGCTATACTAGGCTCGATATGTAACTCTATAGCTAGTATTCTAAATAGCTAGTTATTATAGAGCTAGACTCCTTCTCGCCTAGGCGCTATCCAAGCCCTTAGGCTACGCCTTAGATAGTAGAGATTTAGCTCTATTAACGATACTATCGCCTCTAGGTTCGTAGCTAGTAGTACGTATAGGTACTCTCCTTTACTAGCTAGTATATATAAATAATAATATTCTCTATCTCGATATTTCGTAATTTCTACCTTTCTATTTTTCGCTATAAATCTATTTAATTTTTATAGGTAAACCTAGAGAAACCTCCGGTTCCCTAATATTATATCTAGATAATTAGATTAGGTTTAGGTTTTAACCTAAATCTAATCTAATACAATCTACTAGGACGTCTACTTTCGCTTTAAGGACTTATTACCTTCCTCCTTATTATTACTAATTAATAGGATAGAAGGGCTAAATCGAGTATCTTCTTCCGTATTCTAGTTCTTATCCTCCTCTTTCTCTATCCTTACTTTCTCTCTAAGTAAGTTATCTAATATTATAAGACGAGGATTATTCTTTCCTTAATATTTCTTCTATATAAGAAAATTCTAATTAATTACAATAATATTAAAGATAGTTAAACTATATATTCGATTATATCTATACTAATACTATCTAATACTAAACGAGCGCTTCGTTCTAATTTCTACTTTAGGAATTACTAGAATATCTTAAGTAATTATAGCGATTATTAGATAACTCTTAGCAATTCGAGACTATATATCTAATATAATATTCTCTAAGAAATCGTTTATAAGATAAGATAGATCTAATTCTCGTTAGCTTACGGCTTAGAATAATAACTATACTAATAGTAGTACTTACTTTATCTTTAATATATCTCGAGTTTATCTAGAGCTCTCCTTATCTCGATCTCGTCCTATTTAGGAATCTAAGTATATTAAATATAAACGATATATACGATTTCTTAATCTCCTCCTACTATTACTACTTCTTAGCTCTATATACTATATAATTAGAGTATTCTTTAATAAGCTTCTTTAATACTATCTAGTAGTATTCTTCCTATTTTACTTTATTCTTCTACTTATCCTATTACTAGAGTTTCGTCTTCTCTATTAGATAAAGAACGACTATAATACTATAGATATCCTTAAAAATCTTAAAAGTAGTCGATTAATATTTCTTAAGCTTTTATTCTAATACTATAAGTATCTTTATTATAGTAACCTTTTAGGGAATACTCTTTACTTAGCTTTATAACTATGTATAGCTTAGATATCCCTATTCTAATAATATTAGTAGATTTAGAAATAAATAGATAGTATTTCTATTTCTATAGATTTCTACTATATTTCTCTAGAAATAAAAATACTAACTATAAGTAAATATAATTCTTTATTTAAATCTAGTTAGATTAGATATAGAAGAGATTCTTAATAGATAGATAATTCAATTAACCTATTATAGCGCCTTATAGCCTATATAGGTACTAGCTATATACTCTATAAATCCTACCTATAATATCTAGTAGATAGGCAAACTCGAGCTATATTACTAAGAGGAAACCTATAGCTTATCCTTTAGTAAAAACATTTCCTCTAACCTTAGTCCTACTATTTTTACTAAAAAGCCCTTTAGTTAGTATACTAGGTTCTAGTTACTACCTTCTAACCTATCTCTATTATCTTATTACCTAAATAGCCCCCTACTCTATTTCCTCCTAGTTCTACTATTATTATACTTTCTAAAGTCTCTAGTAGCTAGAGGATTTGTTAAGGTATTAAGTCTAGCCTTATAGAGGCTAGGAAGTCTATATTAGTTACTCTCGTCCCTATAGTCTAGGTCTAGCCTTACTATAGCTAGATAGCCTTTATTAGTCGCTCCTAGAACCTCCTCTTTCTAGAGACCTTAGAGATAGGCCTAGTAGTAGTTAGTAGTATATAGCTACCTTTCGTCTATTCTACTTTAGTACTAAGTCCTTAAGAAAGCCCTTTTTATTAGGGCTTAGAATACTACTACCTCCTCCTATATCCTATCTAACCTTACTTAATATCTAGATTACGTAATCTACATTTAGAAATATAGTTAGTCTATCCTACTACTATCCTAGCCTAGTCTAGTTTAGTAGTACTATACTATAGATATAGGGCTTAACTAGCCTCTAAATAGTTAGTTCCTTCCTCCTTCCTCCTCGTTAAAGCCTTACTAGGTATCTATACCTTTCCCCTTTTTAACCTACTTAGTAGGCTAGGTTACTACTCTAGCCTATAGGCCTAGTCTACTATTTAGTAGGCTTAGTATCTTATATGTTCCTCTAGAAGGTATTAGGTTATATACTTAAGGTCGCGCTAGTCTTCGTTAGTATAGTAGGGGCCTTAGATTCCCTTTAGTAGTTATCAAAGGGGATCTTAGCTCTAAAGACTAATAGTAAGATAGTAGTTCTCTATCTTGTCTACTACTTTAGGTTCGTAGCTAGTACTACGTATAGGTATCCTTATCGTTACTAGCTAGAGATTCTTAATAGACTTAGTATTAAAGCTTAGTAATACTATATTTTAGATATAGTATTTAGATCTAGTCTACTTATATTTATAGTTATAATAAAGTAATAGTACTAGATTAGTAAGCTAGCTAAGTCTAGTATAAACTCGTATTAAGGCTAATAAAGGACTAAAAAAGATAATACTATAAAGTACCTCGCCTATAGATACGCGTTGACCTAGGCGGCCTTGCAAGTGTTTACTATAGAGATTTTACCTTAGCAAGGTCTTGTCCCTTCAAATCCCATCTAACTCTTGAGATACCACCTTGCCCTATCATCCAGAACTCGGTCAAATTTGGGCCAACCCAAGCGAAATTCTGTACCGTATAATTCGCCTGAATCCTCAAGATAACACCGCCAGCGGAATCCATCACATCAACACCTGAACCTGTGCCGGTCACAACATAACCGTTCTCTGCAACTTTCAGACCGTCCGGCACCCCATTATACGCATAAAAGATGGGACGCCTGTTCGTAATGTGCTTGCCACCATCCGTGCGATCGTACTTGTAAATAGCTCTTGTGCCGGTCTGATTGAAAGGGCTACCATTGTGAACCACGACGGAACCGGAAACAGCACCTGTGTCGCTGATGTAGACATGCTTGCCATCTGGAGAGAGGGCGATTCCGTTGGGCTGACTCAAAGAGTCATCAACCACGATCGTCTCTCCTGTGGCCGGATCGAATCGGTACGAGGCTGCCTTGAGCTGAGGTGGCGTATCGGTAAGCTTGTTGAACCAGGAGTATTGCGGATCTGTGAACCAGACTGATCCGTCTGCTGGGTCAACGAACAGGTCATCAACACAATTGAAAAAGTACCCGAACTGTTTGGCGTTAGCTGATTGCGTTCGCCAGGCCTCATACATTTATACAACTCACGTAGTTGTTCAGCAGCACTTTTGTCTGGTTGGTGTGAGGGTCCAATGTTCGGATTCCAGTGCGTTGCTCAGTACCACCTATTGAGTTGTTGCCACCAGATGCGCCTGTGAGTGGTGCTCAGCCAGCGGCCATACATTGTGAACAAAAAAGCACAAACTTACCCCAGTAAATCAAGCCATCGTAAAACGTTCCTCCATTTGGCGCATAAACCGCAGGATCACTCAAGTACTCGCTCAAAGTCGGTGGGTCCTGGTTGAGGTCCACAACGAGCTGTGGCAGATACCCAGGTGGAGGAGCGAGTTGACTCAAGAACAGCTTGTTCAATGAGGGAACCCAGACCGGCGCTTCATGGACAGCGGCTGAAACCTCGAACACGAAATCATAAGTGGGATGTGAGCCGAGAATCTCGAGACCGCGCTTCTTGTCATAGATGATAAAGTCAGCCCTTGAGATGAGGCCAAAAGATGTGTCGTTTGGAACTGAAGTGGCCTCAAAGCCTGGACCTTGAGTGCCATTGGCTGCTCCTGAGGCTCGGAAGAAGTGGTAAGGCAGGACAGAAGCATAGCGATCGACGCATACGATGTTACCGGATGGGCCACATGCGGCTGCTAGAGGAGAAGAAACTCCGGGTGGTAAGTCCTGCGCACGAGATGAGGAAAAGACTCCCAAGGACGCCAATGCAAAAGGGATGCTCGACATCTTGGCATGCATGGTCAAGAGCGGAATGATGCTGGCAAAGATTTTGTTTGAATGATCAGCCCTACCTATATATCGAGTCGGCATACAATACGCCGACCAAGACGCTTTTCGTCCTCGAGATGGGTCCAGTCTTTGATTTGGTGGAGATCGTCATAGAGATCGTGAGGGGAAAATATGCAGGTCCGTTGCTTAGTAGAAAGCGTCGTCGGGAAACCATCGGATCGGCGTACGTACCAGATAGATAAAGTGGATGAAGATGGCATGAACCTCGTCACTTCTAATGCATTTGCCTTTCATTGTGCAGGAGGCAAGTGCTTGTGCATTCTAGATCAATTGCTTTTTTAGTGAAGACGGCCCATCATCCTGAAGGCATTCCTGAAGTCCCACTTCACAACCTTGGTGAGGCAAGATGGAGTCGTAGTCACCAGCAGATTCCTCTACGAGCAGTTACGCCGACTTTTGCTGATAGTCGTCAGCAACTTTGAGGAATGGTATCGCGATCAAGATCCTGCTAGTCGAAAGCCTTCACACTCGCAACAGCATCACCGTTCTCGTCTGCCCCCGTCTTCCCCAATTGTCGATCACCGTGTCCGGCTCCTGCACCCACCAGAATCTCCAAATTCCTCTTGTCAAGCATTAGATCGATTTCCTCCAAAGTCTTCCCTCTCGTCTCAACCCAAGTCCAAGCAATGGCCGCAAATTGGGTAAAGTCCCATGCACCATTGATCATATAAGTCTTCCAACCAATATCATCCAAGGCATACGGAAATGCGAATGTCACCATCAATCCAGCATCGTTGGTGAGAAAGGTATAGAATCCCATACGAGTAGCGCCAATATTGTAGTTGAGAACTTCAGGCGGGTAGAGGACTGTCAACGGAGTCCACCCGACGCTGTATACGCCTTGAAAGAGGAAGATCGGTGCTACGGTACCGTAGATGCCAGAGTTGTATGTCGAGCTGCCGTATCGTTTGGTCAGAGCTCCGACAACGAACATCATGATGCCGCAGCCGAGAGTGGAGATTAGGGCGATTGGTCTGCGGCCGATTTTCTCGCAGAGCATGCTTCCAAATATGGCGACGCAGATACACCGAGCATTGAGTACGACATTGATTTCCAGCTGTGTGGTAGAGTCGGTGATTCCAGCACGGTCGAGCATACCGCCCACTACACAATTTGATCAGCATTTGGCAAATGCGAAGAAAGAGTAGACTCACAGTAGTAAGAGACGATGTTGTTGCCGCACAACATGCAGAATAGTGCAACTGTGGCCGCGACAAACATTCTTCTCCTACTGCTCTGATCAAAGACAACCGCTTTCAGTGAGTAAGGCTTGTGGGTGCTCTCGGAATCAAGAGTCTCTATGATCTCACGAAGATGACTCTGTACGGCAGGATCATTGATGGCCCCATTGGAGTGCGATTGAGCAAGCGCCAGAAGGGCTTCTCGGTTCCGATTCTGTCGCAACAGCCATCTCGGATCTCTGGCGTGAGCAGCAGCAGTCTAATACACAAGTAGCTGAAGAAACCTTGCAGAAGAGGAAGCCGCCAAGCCCAAGTCGACTCCACTTTCGCTCTATCTCCAATTAGACGAAAAACCAGGTATATGTGTACTCATGTGATTATGTTGCATGTATTCCGCGATAGAGTTACTAGTCTCCGCAGCGGTACTAATTAACCCCGACGCTTCCTAATTAAACTTCTATATACATCATAATATATCCTTTATTTTTTATCTAATCTTATTCTATTAGATTTTATAGAGGCTATATAATCTATTATAAGAATATATAGAATACTATTAGCAAGTATACTCTTTATATATAGAAATCTTAAAATCTACTATATCTTATTACTATATAATTACGAAAAGAACCTTATACTTTAATTTTAGATAATATTAAGTACTCTACTAAGCTATAGTCTTATAGAAGTACTAAAATCGTATATTATAGTTTATATAATCTATCTACTAAGTTCGACCTATCTATACTATAGTCCTACCTAATGCCTTTATAATAATCTACTATAGTATCTAACTATACTATAAGTAACTAGTAAATCGACTCCTAATTCTCTTCTTTAATCTAGAATTTAATCTAGTATACTACTAGCCTAGCTACCTACTAATAACACAACGCCTTAGCTAACTAGCTATATTAGGAAGAGAAGTAGGAACGCTTTTATAGTAAATACTATTAATATAAGGTTAATAACTCTATAATCTATCTAGGTAATATACGTTATAGATTAGCTCTATACTATTAGATAGATTTAGTACTTCTACTAAGTTATTCTAGATAAGAAAGAGCGTTCGCAAAGATCGCTATATCTAGAGTAGCCTCTAAAATAGTCTACTTACAAGGCCTATAGTAATAGTATTAGTTCCTATAGAGCTAGAGTAAATATCTAAACTAGGAGGAATTTATAATATTATCGAGTAGCTAGCGAAGGAGAGTACCTATACGCGGTACTAGCTACGAACCTATAGGTAACGACGTCGTTAATAGAGCTAAATCTCTCCTATACTTAAGGATACGAAAACCGGCGCCTAGGTATAAAGGAGTCTAGCTCTAAGGCGACTAGCTATTTAGAAAACTATCTAGCTACCTATCGAGCCTAGCGTAGCTATAACTATTACAAGAACTAATACCGAGTCGATAGACTAACCTTTCTAGGGAGGGACTCTATCCTAGGGATAAGGAACTAGAGTAGTAACCTAGGACTAATTATCCTAAAGAGAAGGGAGGAATAACTAAAGAGGAGGTTTCAAAGATTACTAGAAGGAGGAGGATATATAGAGGACAAAGTACTTAGTAAACTCTATAGCCTATAGCCCCTAGGGGAGTATAGCCCTAGACTTGCCCCCTAGGCCCTAGCTCCTATAGGGGCACTAATAACATTAGTTCTAAAGGCTAGGTATCTAATACAAACTACTCCTTATACTATATATAAGGTAGCCTATAAAGAATACCTTAGTATAGAAGCTAATATAGGGAGTCCAAATTCTAGTAATATAGGTTATGTAACTAGATACTAAGTAAGGATAGGGATAGGTTATAGCTTAGTAGAGAGCTAATATAGAAGTTAACTAGAAAGTAGGAGGAATAATAAAGACCTATATTTAAAGGAAAGGGAGGAAGGGAAGGAAAGGAAAGGAATAGGAGTACTACCCTATTCTCTAAACTAGATATCTATTACGATTATAAGCCTATTCGGGTCTAGTTAGCCTATCTAGGGTCGAAATAGGCTAAGAAGGGCTAGGGCGGCCCGTCTTAGCCTATAGGTATATATCTTCTCCCTAGATACCTCTCTTCCCTTTCTCCTTTAGTAATTCGAGTAGTTCTAATCGAGTACTATATACTATGTATTATATATCTCTTTTATATACGAATTGCTCCTCTAAAGCGTACTACGTAGTACTTAAAATAGTATAGAAGAAAGTAAAGGCCTCGGTATCGAACCCGGTTAGCTAGGATAATAACTAGGAAACATTTCCTAATACCGAATAGGACAATAATTCCTCTACCCTAGCTAACGACTCGCTAGGAGATACTATCGACGACGACGAGGGATAGGGTAATACCGAAGAAGACCTAGACGACGAGGCCCTAGCGGTCTAGCTCTAGTCTAAGGAAGAACGAGCTAAATAGGCTAAGTAGCGCCTCGAATTAGTCTATCTTAGGAAAAGGATAGCCGATATAGCTTAGGAAGCCTCCCTCCTTATAGACTAAGAGGATATCTAACTAAACGTAACTCCTACTAGACTATCCTCTATATCTATAGGATCGGCTATCCCTAAGGCGAGGAACCTCTATATATTCGAGGATAAGTATTATAATTGTAATAAGTTAGTTGATTTAGTCTAGAGTAGAGAGTTCTCGCTAGATATAAAGTAGGAGCTATGAGTTATCCTCTATTAGTTATATACTCCCCTATTCCTTCCTATCTTAGTTCCTTATTAGTCTACTAGTATAATAAAAGAAAAGGCACGCCCTCGTACCGGTTATCCTACTCGCTTATTCCTTTAATATCCGTATCGCTTCTAGTTAGCTCGTCCTTAGTCTTATCGGTTCCCTTATATACTAAAATAGCCTAACTAGCTTATAGCTTATAGTACTTAGCTAGCTCCTTCTCGAGGTCCTTTATAGCCGCTAGCTTCTTATAAAGAATATCGTTATATACTTAGTCGATATCTTCTCTATTAACAATACGCTTAAGTTCCTCTTCGTTTAGCCGATTCGTTAGGGCTACTAAACGTTACTTACGACGCTACTTTTAGTCGGTTACGAAACGGTATTAGTCTAGGTCGGCTTCGTTAGTCTATATAGCTATACTTCGAAACTACTCGGTTTCTCTAAGTACCTCTATCTAGGTACCGACGTAGCTTATAGCTATATACTAATTAGTTAGGACCTTAGGCTTAGGCTTAAGCTTAGCCTCTATCTCGGTTTCTCTATTAGCTAGATTAGTCTTTACTATAGTAGTTCCCTAAATAGGAGATCCCTTTATATAGTCTAATAGTATAGTCGGGTTATACGATCCCGGCAAGTTTCTTACTATTGCCTATCTTATAAGGAGGGCTCGACGAGCTATCTTGCTAGATCCTACCGCTTATAACTATATCGCTATAATATCGGACATTAGCCGGTTCTTGTCTATATAGCCGATTTTCGTATCCTAATTAGTAACCTTCTCTCTATTCGGTTCCTAAATCGTATCGACCCGAGCTAGGTCTAGCTTGTTTAGATAGAATTAGTCGTTAGCTAGTAGGTAGACAAAGTTGCTCTTAATACGAATTCGTAGTTTATTAAATTCTCGTAGATAACGGAAACGGTCGTTCTTCTATTCTTCGAATAAGGCCTCGAGCTTAGACTTATAAGCTCGGGATCTTAGAGCGCTATCTAGCTTAGGCGTTAGCTTCTTACGCTTTAGGTTTTCCTTAGTCTACTTAGTTAGAGTAGCTAGAATCTCCGACCTAACTTCCTATAGAGATATCTTATCGCGTAGCTTACGTATAATCCTCTCCTTATCTAGTTCGTCGTCGCTCGATATATTATTACCTACGAGGTAGTCCTTTACTTTATTAGGAGTAATCTCGTTATAGGTCTTCTTTGTCTTCTATTTCTTCTTATTCCGCTTTAGTATCGGTACCTTAGGAAGTAGCCTATCGTCGCTAAGCTCTAGCTAAAAACCTCCGCTAAACGGGTTAGTTCTCTTAGGCGGTTCCTTAAATAGCGAACGCCTATCGAACGGGTTAGTTCTCTTATTATCTACTATAAAGGTTAGGGGCGCCTTCTACTTAGTCGCCTTCTACTTAGTCGGCTTAGTCGCTAGCTCCGTTAGGGCCTAGTTCTATTTCTCTATAATATAGGTACGCTCGCGCTTATTAATTACTATAAAGGTTATAGGAGCTTCTAGGATAGCGTTTCGTTACTCTCTTTACGTAGCCTATTCGTACGCGCGCTCGCGTAGTTCTTTATAAGTCGGTAGCTTAGTCTTAGGTAGTTCGGCTATATAATCTTCTATACGATCTTCTATACTTGCTATAATAGATATCGTAGTCTAGGTATACTAGGCTATTATTAATGTCGCGTTATTAATATTATATAAATGTAAAGTTATATCTACGCCTAATAACGTAATTAAACTACGTATACCTACCGTTTACGAAGTAAGCTTTTGCGTACTTAACTAATCTAATCTAATACTTCTAATAATTCCTCTCGGTTAGTTACTAGCGGTAGCGACGGTCGTATACCCTTACTAGGTTCGGCGATATAGCCTCTATTCGTACCTATTTATCCTCTCCTAGTCCTACTTTCTTCTATCTAACTAGGTACTTAATAATCTCCTTTCGATTCCGGCCTATATATCTAATACGTCGTTCCCTTAATACCTCTATTTCTAGTAGTATATCTCCTTAGTCGATACGCGTTCTTAACGGTTACCTAGTTACTTACTTATAGGGGTTGTCTATATTCGGGTATAGTTCCAATTCTTAGATAGAGACTATAGGATGTATCCTCTAGTTCTTTAGTAGATTAACCTAGTATACTAACCCCGAAGACATTACCTTCTTTACCTAATATAGTCCGATTCTTAGCGGTATTAGCTTGCAGTTCCTAACTCTTAGTATAGCGTAGTTCTTTAGTCGTAGATAGACTAAATTACTAATAGCTAGTTTCTATAGTAGATATTGAGAATCGTATCGTTACTTTATAGCTACTTGAGTATAGGCTACGTTGTTCTCTACTTCCTTGTAATAGATCTCTCGTTCCTTAGCTAGGTTAGCTCCTACTCTAGTTACTACTATCTACGCTAGTTCCCTAGGATTAAAACCCATTAGTACCTAGTTAGGCGATAGCCTAGTTAAGGCGTTAACCGAATTATTTAATACTAGTTAGATATACGGAATAGCGTATTCTAGTTCTATATCTCTATCTAGATATTAAGTAAGGAAGAATCGTAGAGTAATCTTAACTATTTAGTTCGTTCGCTCGGACTATCTATCCGCTTATAGATAATAAGTAGTCGTTATTAATAGCTTGACCTTTAGTCGCTTAAAGATAGCTTTCTATATCTCGGCCGTAAACTTTAGATCTCTATCGGATATAATAACGGTTAGTAATCCCTAGTCGTATTGGAATAGTTCGTCTAGTAGTCGGTTTGCCTAAGCTTCGGCTAAGTATTCATTATTTCCTACGACTAGTAAGACCTTCTTAGTATACTTATCGGTTACTATAAGTACCGCGATTGTATCCTACGTCGATAAAGCTATAATAAAGTCGATCGTTATTATATAAAATAGTATAGATAGGGACTAGATCGGGTTTAAGGCTCTATATAGTCTATGTCGCTAAGTCTATAGCTCTATACATTCCTAGCAATGTCTTAAATACGCTTTTAGTCGCTTCGCTAGTTTCCTAATATAGTACTAATCGTTAATACGTACGTAGGCTCGATAGAAACCGATATAGTATTAGTTATTATAGATACTACTAAAAACATCTCCTTCTAGAACCTTCGGTATATAGAGCCTTTGTCTATCGTTCTAGGGCTTGTCGAGCTATATTAGTCCCTCTTCGTCTACTAAGAAGGATATTAAGCCTAGTTCCGCTATTTGAACTATTGCCTTTATATTACTCTAGTACTTATCCTCTTTGTAGGCCTTTAGTAACTATTGCTTAAATGCCTTATCTATTTGTAATATAGTTATATTGTTAGTCTAGAGCTCTTCTAGTACATCGCCTTCTAGATAACTATCGTCTACTATTTCTAGTCGCGATAATATATCGGGTACTATATAGTCTCTTCCTAGCTTATAGACTACCTTTAGTCGAAAAAGCGATAGGTACTAAGATAACCTCGTTAGTCGGTTATTAAGCTTATCTACTAATAATAAGGTAAGTACTATCTAGTTTACGATTCCTACGGTTATAGTATAGTTAGTTAGTACTATTATAGTTAACTCGTATACTTCTACTATCTATCGTACTCGCTTAATTGTCTATACCAAGCATATAACCTCTAGCTCGGTTAGCTAATATCTCCGCTCGGCGCTTAATAGTATCTTCGATAAGAAAAGGATTAGTTATATCTTAGTCCTACTCGGATTTTTAGTAATCGTATCGCCCTCGATATAGGCAATTATTACTCTAAATCCTCTTTTCTTTAAAGTATCTATATAGATATATAACCGTCGGTTCCTTGCGAAGTATACTAGTATTAAGGGCTTCGCAAATGCCTACTATAGAGCCTTAAAAGTAGCTATCCGTTCGTCTATTGCCTCGATTTGCGTAGTAGCTATATAGTATTTATAGCTATAATCTACTACTAGTACTTACTTAAGTCTCTCGGTCTTAATCTTCTATAAGGGCTTAGTAAGCTAGATATAGTAACCGATGTAGGTTCGTAGCTATCTAGTTAGTCCAAGGTAGTACTTAAGGTCCTTTAGCGTTCGTAGAAACCTCAATTTTGTAATAGCGGCTAGTTTGTCGGTTACTATTATAATACCTAGAGTATCTATTCGTTAGCTAAGTAGCTAAATTAATAGGTATTTAATGAAAGCTTTCTCTAGAGTAACTATAAGCTAATATAGGTTAAGGGCATTAAATATACGACTTAGGTAGTCTAAATACTCGTCTAGAGTTAGGCTATAGATAACAATATTATTAATAAAGGCTTTTGCGAACCCGCTTACGCCTTCGGTTTATAAAATTCGGTCGATCTATCTTTATATATAAAGTAGGGCGTTCTTGTATCCCATTACGGCTATATTGTAGGTTTCTTAGCCTTAGTAGGATACTATAGATAGTTTGTGCCGGTCTTCTTCCTTAACTAACTACTAGTAGAAGAACGCCTTTATATCGATAGTAGAGATAAACTTAGCTCCCTATACTATAGATAGTACGTTGCCTTATAGCGGCATTAGGTAGGCGTCTATAATCGTAATATAGTTAAGGCTACGGATATCGACTACTACCCTACCCTTGCGTTCCTCGGCTAATTCCTTCTATACTACGAAGATAGGGAAGCTAAAGGGCGTTAGTTCCTTAGTCTAGTATATATATCCCTAGGCTTGTAACTTGTTATAAATCTTGTCGATTACCTCCCGTTCCTTTAGACCTATTAGATAGACCTTGTAGGCTAATTTAGCCCTAGCTACTTTCTAGTCGCTTACTAACGGTATCGAATCCTCTAGTTAAACTTTAGCGAAACGGCTATCGTTAGTAAATAATTGCTAGTATCGGTCTAGTAGGGCGTTATATTTGCTTCGAGTTTCCTCGTTACTAAATAGTATCGTACCTATTAGTCTAGGCTTTTCTAGTTTAGGTTCTTTAGTTATAATTATAAACGATAGTAGGACTCTCGGTTTCCTTCTATTCTATGTTATACTTATTACTATAGTAGTACTATTAGGGAAATGTATCTATCGGTCGGTAAACGATAATACTAGCTTCTCTCTTAATATTAAATCTATACCTAGTAGGACACTAGTAGCTAGCCTATTTATTAGGTAGGCCTTCGTAGATATAGTAACTCCGTTAGTAAATACTATATCGATAATTATTTCTTCTTCGAGATAGGTAATCTTGTTACCTACTCCTCGAACTAATTTGGATTAAGATGCCTTTATTAGTATTTTATTTAGATATCGCTATTACGCTAGAGCTCGGTCTATAAGCGAATTAGGTTACCGCTATCTAGACATATCTCTATTACTAGTCTATTAATATAAGCCTATACTATAGTATATCTAGTAATCTCTTCTATTTGCTTATCGGATTAGGTAGCTACTAGGACTTTTACTAATACTTAGTCTATAGATAGGAATATAGCTTGTTAGACAACGTAGACTCCTATCGATATACCGTATATATATACGTTAGATCGATGCTTAGTTAGTTAATATCTAGTATATCTATCGCATTAGCCTTAGTACTATCGCTTTCCTACTCATCTTCCGATCCCTTAGTAGATCTAATATATAGCACTTCCTCTTTATCTAAATCTTCTTTATCTCTATCCTTAGTTGCCTCTAACTAATTAGAATTAAACTTCTTCTTCTAGGCAAATAGCTTTAACGGTTAAGCCTTTTTATCGCTAGTCTTATTAGTAGTTTTTAACCCTTTTATATATTCTCGTTAGTTAGGCTACTTTCGAAAGCTCTATTAGTTACCTAATAGTACGTCTCGTCGCTACGACTATAATCGCATATTGTTAGTCTATAGCTTCTAGTACTCTAAGCGCTAATCCGTCGGTAGACGGTAGTCTCGAGAGTCTCGATCTCGTACTAGTTACTTACCTATTCCCTAATTAGTAAACGGTCGCAATAAAGGTATCGCTATAGTACTCGCTATAGTACGATAGTTCTATCGTCGAGCTAGTTTAGCCTATATCGGTTACTCTTCCTTAAGCCTCTATCTAAAAGATACGATAGTGTCTTAGTTCGTTAGTAGCCGGATACTACGACGTAGCTCTATATCGATACTATTCTAGGTATACGTTAGTTACTAAGTCTTGCTAGTTAGGCTAGAGTTGCGAGTATAGTAGATTACCTTACTAAGGTATCTATCTATATTCCGTCGGTTAGTACTATTAGATAGAGAATATTTAATACGAGCTAGCTTATATAGTAACTCCGATAGTAGAGCTTAGAAGTTCTCTCTTAAGGTCGTTGCCTAGTAATCTAATCCTAGAGTATAGCGTAGACCTTCCTTCGCTAGGTTGTCTAATATATTAGTATACTAAGTTAGAGTAGTACCCTATAGTACTACTAGTATTCTAGCCTTAACTCGTTGTATACCTCGGTAGGTAGCTATATCTTTTAGTCGGTCGATAAAGGGATTAATATCTTAGAAGAAAGTATAAGATTCTATAACCGTTAGGTCTTCCTTACCCTTCGGTAGATTAGGCTAGAAGAAACCAATCTCTTAGTCCCTTAGTCGGTCTATACTATTAGCGTTATTAATCGTTCCTTAGTTGCCTACTCTAAGTACATTGCCGGCTAGGTTACGTTCCGTATTGTTACTAATTTTAGCAAATACTTAGGTAACCGCTTCTCGAATTACGGCGATAACTTCGGACGTAAGCCTAGTTACTAGTTCTAGCTAGTTCGATATATTACTAGGCATACTAGTTACTTACGTACTTAATATTTCTAGTCTAATAGTCGAAGATAATAACGGTCGGGTAGTCGTCGTAGATGTAGAGGTAGCTAATATAGGAGTAGCTAATATAGGGGTAGCTAACTATACCTTAGTAGGTAACCTCTATGCCTTACTTGGTAACTTCCCTATTCCCCTAGTAGTTACCGTAGGAGAATTTAGACTATAGTTCCTTCTATAGAATAGTAGGAAGGTACTCTAGGCTTATTGTTAGTATATAGGTAAGTCTAGCCACGTAGGTAGATAGGTCTCGGTCGCTATAAAATCCTATAAGAAGCGTAAAAGGTAGGCCTTAGCTTCTACGTTAGCGACTCGGTTGGTTTACGTAAACGTAGTAAAAGACCTAACTTCGTCTATCGGTTCCTCGAGGGGATTTATTCGCGGTAGACCTATAGAGTAGTAGGGACAAGTAGTAGAGCCCTTAGTCGAGGTCGGCTCTTAGATCTAACTCTATCCTAGTAGCGTCTCGTATAATACCTAGTAGAGAGTATTAGTACGAGCAAAGCTACTAATTGTTATAATTGTAATAAGTTAGTTAATTTAGTCTAGAGTAGAGAGTTCTCGCTAGATACAAAGTAGGAGCTATAAGTTATCCTCTATTAGTTATATACTTCCCTATTTCTTCCTATCTTAGTTCCCTATTAATAAGGGGTATATAGACTACGACTAATAGGTTACTAACTACGACTATATCTTTAGGTAGGCCCCTTATATCTATTCTATAGAGGAAATAAAGATAGACCTAGCCGAGGAATAGATAGAAAGGGAGTAGTAAGTTAAATAGAAGCGATATATTGGATATTCGTACCTAGAGGAGTATATGTAGGAAAAGTTCAAGTAGGTAATACTAGACTCTATAGGGACGAAAGAAGAACGCTACTAATTAGCCCTAGATAGGCTAAGGCGGGCTAACTAGGGGAACCGTACCCTATCCGAGCTACTAGACTATATAAAGATCTAGTAGGATAAGGTTAAAGAGGATCGCTAGGACTATATAATATACGACTTCGTAGTAGCTATAGATTAGAGGATCTACTACTATATCGAGGTAGGCTAATAGCGATTCTAGACCCTAATTAAGGTAGAAGAGGTAGCGAATATCTACTACTACTTACTAGAGAATAAGTATAGATCCCGTAGGGATAAAGACTAGGGTAATAAGAAGCGTAGCCGCTCCGACTTGGATAATAATACTACTAGCTCGGTATCGGATAAGCTACCTAGGAGCTCGAGAGGCTATAGCTAAGAAGGGAAGGGCTAAAGCTCCCTATAGAGTCGCTAGAATGCCCTAAATAGGTCCGAGAAGGATAAAGAAGTCCTCTAATACTAGTACTATAGCGAGATAGGCTATAAGAGGCCTTAATATCCTACCTATAATCTAGAATTGGGAAAAGACAAATCCGCCTAGTAGCTCTCCTAGCTATAATAGACTAGGTCGTTTATACTAAGAAATAAAGGAAGAGCGTAGAGCCTAGTAGACTAAGACGGGTTAACTAGGACAAGTTTTAGTTAATCTAACTAGACATTAAGCTATAATAGGGTAAGAACTCCTATATACTTAGACGGCTTATCGATTATAGCTCCTAAGGTAATATCTTAGATAGTATAATAGCTAAAGAGGCTAACCTTATCCTAAGTAATATAGACGCCGAGTAGTATAAGACCCTTAATAGCTAGTTACTAGCTATAAGTAGTAAATACTATATATCCTACAAAGTGTCGGATATAAGTAGTTAGTAGTAGGGCTATATAGACAATTTCGCCGTCGGAAGGATCTATAGCTTTAATATTGTACTAGGCATATCCTAGTTAGAATAGTAGAACCCTTCGATTAACTTTATAGCTAAAACGGCTATTTAGAGGAGAAAGGAGGCTCGTAAATAGAGCGCCTACGCTATATCGGACCCTTTCGACTTCTTAAAGGCTATATCGGATAAGGATACGTATCTCTTCGTAATATCGATAGTTAAGATAGACTAAGATTACCTGAATAGCCTTCTACTAGAGTATAAATACCTCTATAGGATATTCGAAGAAGGAGACGTATCCCTACTTCCCGACTATAGCCTATATAAGTTGTCTATCGACTTAGTAAAGGATAAGATCCCTCCTTATAACCTACTATATAACCTCTCGAAGGCTAAGTTAGTAGTCCTAAGGAAATACCTCGATAAATACCTCGAGAAGGGCTAGATCTATCTATTAAAGTCTCTAGCGGATACTAGTATCCTCTTTACTAAGAAGAAGGATAGTAGTCTACAATTATACGTCGACTACTAGGATTTAAATACTATTATAGTAAAGAATCGATACCCCTTATCCCTTATATAGGAGTCTTTAGACTATCTTGCTAATACTCGAGTCTTTACGAAGCTCGATATTTAGGATACCTACTATAGGATCTATATTAAGTAAGAGGACGAGTAGAAGACCGCTTTCTATACGAGATATAAAGTACTTCGAATATACCGTTATACTATTTAGGCTTACAAATACCCTAGCGGTATTCTAGAGCTATATCCTAAGCGCCTTGTTAGATCTAGTAGATACGATTTATATCGTCTATCTAGATAATATCCTAATATACTTCTAGAACCTAGAGGAATATATCTAGTACGTTACTACTATCCTCGAGAGGCTCTAACGCTATAAGCTATATAAGAAGCTTAGTAAGTATAAGTTTAATAGGGACCGGATTAGGTTCCTCGGCTACATAATTATTCTAAATAGGATCGAGATAGAGCTAGAGAGGGTTGTAATAGTTAAAGAGTAGCCTAAGCCGAGGAGCGTAAAGGATATATATATCTTTATCGGATTCGCTAACTACTACTAGTATTTTATTAGGCACTTCTCCTAGATAGTAGCTCCGCTAAATCGCTTAACGGAACGGGGGCCTAATATAGCTAAGGGTAGGCGAAGGTAACGTAAGGAAGAGTTATAGTAGCTTACCTTAGATAGAGAAGTAAAGTTAGTATTTAACTAGCTTAAGGAGGCATTCTATATAGCCTTAGTACTAAAGTACTTCGATCTATCCTAACTAATTAGGATCGAAATAGATAGCTTAACCTACGCTATATCGGGCGTTATAATATAATAGTATAAGTACGAGGGCAAGATATACTAGTTCCTAGTAGCCTTCTTCTTATAGAAGATAAATAGTATAGAAAGGAACTATAATACTTACGATAGCGAGATACTAGGGGTAGTCGAGTACTTTAAGTACTAGTAGTACTACTTAGAAGGTGCGAGGTATTAAGTAGAGGTCGTTACGGACTATAATAACCTTAAATAGTTTATAACGACTAAGGAGCTTACGAGACGTTAGGTTCGCTAGGCTAAATAGCTCGCTATTTTCGATTTCTATATCTTGTATCGCTTAGGAAAGGAAAACGGGATAGCTAATAGGGCTAATAGGCATCCTAACTATATAGATATTAATTACTCTAGTTACTAGGTAAGCGAAGTAGACTTCTATACTCTACTCGAGAGGTTATAGAGGTAACTCGTAGGCGAGGAGCCCTAGGATAGGTCGATAAGGGTCGCCATAGTCTAATAAGGACTAGAAGGATACGGTAGACCCTTCGTCTACCTTACTAGAGTAGCTAAGGTTAGGGAGGTATAGAATAGCTTTATAAATACTATTTAAGTAGTACTAGGAACCGACGCTAAGGCGATTAGGATTAGGGTAGCTCTCTAGGGTAGAGGCGAGTTATAATAGCTATAGCTAGCGTAGTAGAAGGAATCCTAAGGGTTCCTCTTCTACTAGGATGCGATATATATACTAGTAGGCCTACTCTACCTAGAGATACTCTAGCTCTACTACGACGACCCTATATTAGGGTACTTTAGGTTCGAAAGGACCCTATAGCTAGTATAGAGAGAGTACTACTAGCCTAAAGTAAGGTACTATATTAAGGATTATACGCGTAGCTATAAGGTATATACCTAAGCAAAGCTACGGAGGCACTTGCGCTATAGGGTACTATACGCTAAGAAACCCTCTTAGGCGCTATAGGAGGATCTAACGCTCGACTTTGTTACTAATCTATCTCCGAGTACCGTTCTAGGCTAGACCTACGATAGCGTCCTTATTATAGTCGATAGATACTCTAAGATAGCCTATTATATCCTATACCGGAAGGAGATTACTACTAAAGGGCTAGTAGATATCTTCTTAAGGGAGGTAGTCCGTCTATATAGTATCCTATAGTCTATTACGTCCGATCGGGGGCCGATCCTTATATCTAAGTTCTAGAGTAGCCTCTACTACTATATAGAGGTCCGTAGAGGCCTTAGTACTACCTACTATCCCTAGATAGATAGTTAAACCGAGCGCTAGAACTAGACGATAGAATAGTATCTACGTATTTACTATAACTTCGAGTAGGACGACTAGGTACGCGTCCTAAGCCTAGCCGAGTTTGTATATAACGATAGTTAGTATATAGTAATAGGGATAACGCCCTTCTAGACGTATAACGTCTAGGACGTACTCTATACTAAGTAGCCCGAAATACCCTAGGTAGAGGGGAAGGCGCCCTAAGCTAAGGTACTTATAGCTAGAGTAAAGGATATTCGAGACGGCCTAAAGGCTCGGCTAGAGAAGGTAAAGGAATATTAGGCCCGATAGTACAATAAAGGACGGAAGTCTAAAACCTATACTATCGGCGACTAGGTATACCTTAATATAAGATTCCTCGATACGGTCTACTAGTTAAAGTAGCTAGACTATAAGTATATAGGGCCCTTCCGAGTATAGAGGATAGTTAATAATATAGCGTACTACCTTAAGCTACCTAAGGGCTTTAATATATATCCTAGGTTCTACGTATCTCTCCTCGAAGACTATCTCGAGCTAGAAGTAACCTAGAGGGACTAGAAGGACCCTCCTAAGGTACGGACGACCGACCTAGACGTATATAAGGTCTAGAGGGTTATCTAGAGGAAAAGGGGACCTAAGGGAAAGTAGGAATACCTTATATCCTAGAAGGGATATAGGAAGGAGAAGAATACCTAGGAACTAGCGGAGTACCTAAGTAAGGCGGCTCTTAAGGCGTTCGCTAGATAGACGGAGGGCCGGAAGAGGCCCCGAAGGAATATAAGTATAAGGTATTATCCGTCCCTTACGTAAACGGGACATACTCTACTATAGTATAGTAACGTAGTATAGATACGAGCCCTTCTAGTACTAAATGTACTCCCCTCTCCTACTACGGGCCTAGTACCCTTAATATTCGGTAATACGTACCTAGGCAAGGCGTAGTAGATGCAATACGGGCCTAAATAGGGTAAAGGGAGGTTATATAGATAAATTAGAGGGAACTTAGACTCGGTCGAATTTATTTAGATATATCTAGCTAACTCCTCGCTTAAGGGAATACGAATAGCCTAAAATAGGCTAACTTAGGGTAACTAAAACTCCTAACTTAAGGCTCGACTCGTACTAAGTAAGTATATAGGTCGTCTCGATCTAAAAGGGGCCTACTAGGCATTAAAGCGCTTACGAGGGGTTACAAACTCCTTAGATAGGTTATTAGCGCTTAGCTCCTCCTTTACTAGCTATATAAGGGACGTATAGGCCTCGCTAGCGGGCATACGATCTAGGCCGCGCTAAAACGCTAGGACTTAACCTATATATAACTAAAGATAGATACTTAGGCCTTTTACTACTACTTACTAGTCTCTCTCGAGTCCTTTCGTCTTCTTTTAGGACGAAACGTAGCTATTTCTAATACGCTTCTACTTCTTACTAAGGATCTAGTTAAATAGGATTAGCTAGAGCTAAATTGACTCGAAGAGAACTATATATACATACTCTAGTAGCTAAATTATACTCTATCTCCTCCCTTATTATAGTATCGCGATCCTTCTAAGGACCTAAAAGAGGTTAGTAAGGGTAAACTAGGGCGAAGAGGATCGAAACGAACTAGATATATTAAACTCTACCTTACCTATATAAGTATAGAGGTTACTAGTACCTTCGAAATAGGGATACTTCCTAAAGGACCTTAGTTAGCGTAACCCGACTCCCTATAGGGCAATATGTACTTCTTAACCTTCTTATAGACCGATATATAAGCTTAGTAAGCCTCGTAGGCCTTCTCTCCGTTAGTTAGGGCATCTAGGGCCTCCTAGCGTAATTTGTTAGCTACCTTAATAGTAGGCTTATATTCTATAGGAATCTAGACGTAAGTTAGCCCTATTCGATCTATCTCGAGCTAAAACGACTTACTTAGAAGTAGCCCGAGCTATAAAAGGTATACCTGAGGTAGTCGAAGTACTTAGTCTCGTTTATAAGGTCCTCCTTATAGTTAGATAGATCGATTTAGAGGTATATAGCCTCGAGAAGGATAATACGGCTTCCGCCGGTATAACCCTAAATAATATTAGTACAATTAAGGCACGGATTGCTATTAAACTTTATGTAGGTCGCTATCGGGCCGCAACGGGCCGAGAAGACTTAAAGTACTACAAAAAACGGCTAGTAAGGACTTAAAAGGGCGCTACTAGTAGAAGAAGGGGGACTACTATACTAAATTAGCCTAAATCGCCTTAAGAAGGGTCGACGACGGTTAGCTACTACTAGCGCTAAGCGTAAGAGCGGTAGTAGCGGTAGTAGTAGAGATTATATCTAGTAGGTATGTATTATAAAAGGGAATAAGTTAAAGGGACTTAAATAGCTTAAATATCCGCGGCGGCTATAGCGATAGCGTTATTACTACCTAAGTAAGCTTTTTGAATAATAGTAAGCGCCCTCTATATATAATACTAGACTATAAGTAAATTTTTCTATTCCTAGCCTCTAGGACGTAGGCCTATAGAGGGGGGGGGGATAGGGGGCAATGTTACGATCATAAGCCTAGTCGGGTCTAGTTAGCCTATCTAGGGTCGAAATAGGCTAAGAAGGGCCGGGGTAGCCTATCTTAGCCTACGGGCATATATCTTCTTCCTAGATACCTCTCTTCCCTTTCTTCTTTAGTAATTCGAGTAGTTCTAATCGAGTACTATATACTACGCATTATATACCTCTTTTATAATATCCCTCCTATCTAGCTTAAAAGCTATAAAGGAATAAGTTAAAGAAAAGGATATTAAACTAGAGGAGGTAGACATAATCTAGTTAAAGTAATAGAGACATAGGGGACCTCTTAATGTTTAAAAGACTAGTACAAATAAGGGTAGGACTTAGTATCCCTAATAGTATAATAGAGCATAGAGGTTTTTAATACTATATAAAGCCGGTAGGGACTTTAAGGAAGTTAGGAAGGCTAAGTAAAAGGCTTTTTCCCTCCTAAGGAACAAACTAAGGAAAGCTACTTGTCTAGTAGTAAGAATAGTATAGTAATACAAGAATTTACTACTAATATTATCGAGTATATAATCGAATATATCTACTCGTATAGTCTAGAGTCAATTTACGCTATAGTATATATAGTAGATAATATAGACCTTATATAGTTATAATGTCCTATAATCGAGTCTAGAATAAGGTAGATTCTAAATAGACTATATAACTAGTCTCTATAGTAGCTAGAGCGAAAGCTACTAAACGTACAAGTTCGAGTCTTATAGACTCTAATCTACTAGCGATAGGATATCCTATTTATTACTAAGACTAGCCTAGGTAAGAGTCTTATATTCTAGGCATTTACTATCTTAACTAGATAGATCGCCCTTTAGCTTATTCCTCTTAGTTAACTTAGAACTAAGTAGTATATAGATCTTATCTAAACTATAGGAAAGTATATAAAGCCTATATTAGTTATAGTAGAAACTAGATAGAATAATCTAGATATAATATCGAAGATCCGAGATAGGCATTATAATTATATTATCCTAAGCCCTAAATAGGCTATCTCTAACGAATTTAAAGACATTATCTATAGCGCCCCTCTCGTATCCTATATTAGACTAGTTACCTTCGACGAAGTATATCTCCTCTCTATCTAGATATTTCTTTACGAAGAGTTCCTTATAGTTACTTAATTACAAGCCCTCCTCTATAACGACTATATATAGTTTAGCTATATAGGAACCTTAGATCGTATAATACAAGTCTATATACTTACTAATAGTAGATTTTATCCTATTAGCTAACGTCTATATAGTACTACTATATTTCGTACTAGTAGAAACTATACTAATTATACCTATATCTTTAAGGAAATGGATAGTATAAGAGCTACCTAGGACTAATTTTATTTCGTAATCGAGAAGGCTATATCTCTAACTAAGCGTATAGGCTAAACTCTATCTACTATAGAAGAGAGTATATCTCCTATAGAAATTCCTAAGACTATCTTGTTTGTCGATAGTTATCCTAATATAATCGTAACTATAAACTATATCTAAGTATAGCTAGTAGACTAGACGAAGGCATTCCTAGACAACAACTCGTACTACTAGGGAAATAGTACTAATCCTACCTTATCTATACTTAAAATTGTTTAGTTTTATATCTTAGCTATACTAGCGTATAATTAGGAGCTCTAGTATACTCGATTTAGCGATATAGATTATAAAATTCGTATTATAGTTACTACTACTATCCTTAGTATAGGAATTAATATCTATATAGTCTAGAACGTAATATAGTAGGGATTAATACTCGAGTATAACTACCTTAATCTTCGCTAGCAACTTGGCCGAGCTAGGCAGAATATAATCCCTAGCGATCTTCGAAGTTAGCTATTTGTTTTCTAGCTAGCTTAGATACAAGAAACGTTTTCGATATTAAATACCTAGCTAGCTACTAGTAGTAAGCCCTATAGTAGTAGAAAGGTATTCTATAAGACTAAATTCTCTAGTCTATAGATAGATACTAGTATCTATATAACGATTAATATTAACGTAATCCTCGAAAGTAACTATAATAAGGAGGATTCTAATATAGAATCTACTATATCTACTACTATAGAGCCTAACTCTATAAGTTAGATAGGAAGAAGATCGAAGAGATAGAAGGTATTCTAGACTAATACTAAAGCTAATCGTTATACTACTATATAGAAGGATCTCCTTTAAATCTAGAATATAGACTATATTCGTACGTATTAGGATAATAAGCTCTAAGAAGATAAATGTCTCGATAGGCTAGCGAGAGTCTCTATAGTAGAATATTATAATTACTATAATCCGAAGATTTAACGTAGTCTCCTAATACTACTAAATTTAGGAAATATTTCACTACGTCCTTAGAAGAATACGAAGGTAGTATTCGTATTTATACTACTTTTAGAGTAGAGCGCTATAGTACTCGAGTATATATTACTAGGCAAGTATCGATTTAGGATACCTTAGGATATCCTCTTTAATAAGTAACTAATATTTATACTTTATCGAGTTTACTATACTATAGTTAACTAGGATATCTTCGACTACTTAATACTCCGTAATATATTAGATAATATTAAGATTAGTAAAACGAAATACTAGCTCGCTAGGTTACTTAATATATAGGAGTTTACCGAATATAGTATCTTATTCCTTTATAGTAGAACCTAGTTATACTATAGTAGGACTCTAAGTAGCTCTAATAGATCCTATTTAGTAGTCCTAAAAGACCTCTTAGTATAGTATATACGCTTTATCTAACCGAATATAGAAGATTAGTATAAGAAATATCCCGAAAATACTAGAAAGATATCTACTAGTAATACTACTATAGTAGAGGAACTTCGCTACTTTAAAGAATCTATTGCTATACTATTAGTAGACGAGTAGGCATTAGCTCGTCCTAGTCTCGAAATTCGTATAATAGACGAAACGGCGTATATAGTAGTAGGTTAATAACGTATATCTAGCGAAAGGTAGACGTTAAGCGTAGTAGTCTTACTAATTTATACCGGATAGCTATAATAAAGATATCGCTTAAACAAGCTAGTAGTAATAGTAGTAGAATAGCTAGGACTTACTAGTAGAACTAATAAGGTCCTACTAGTAAGTCCTAGTCGAATTCTAAGTCTAGGTCGAGATAGTATAACAACTATCGATAAATATACTATATTATAGTAATAGTATACCTCTTCTATATAGAGCAATACTATAAACCTCCTAGGGTTACTTACTAGTAGTAAGTAGAACCTAAACCTATATATACCTAAGGGCTAGATAGTATAGGAAGGGACTATAGATAGTATAACCTATTAGGCTATAGGAAGCTATACTAGATACACTATCTATTTATAGTAGATATAGAGGTAGTAGATAGTAATTAGAGCTCTATAGTAGAGGTACAAGAAACGTAACTAGTAATATATACTAAACGAAGGTTAATAATATCTCTCCCTAGTAGAAAGAGGACTATATATACTAATCGAGGCCCCTACCTAACTCGGTAGATAAGTGTATCCTAGTTACTAGACAATATCCCTCCCTTTCTAGATATCTAACTAGATACAATATCGCGATTATATATATAGAAAACAAATAGGTAAGCTCTTTAGCTCGCTACCTTAGATAGACTTTTAATCGCATTCCTAGGGGCTATTAATCCCAAGTTCTACTTGTAGTTAGTTCCTTATATACCTAATTAGCGAAGCTCGTACTTTCTATAGTTCTCGCCTAGTACCTTATCGTTATCTTATTAGTCTATAAGGCCTATAGCCTCCCTATAGCTCTTCTCGCTATATATATTGTACTCGATCTTAGATTGTATCGTTAGAGCCTCGCGAACCGCCTTATAGGCACGCTAGTTCTACTTCTTAATATAGCTCCTAAGATCCTTATAGTCTATTACGAATAGCTAGTTTACCTCGTCTTGTATAGAAGGATTAGACTATAGAATACGCCTAATAAGGGCATCTACTATAGGACTAAGGCCTATAAGCTAGATCGCGTATAGAATCGTACTACCTTAGCGAAAGATAGGCGTTAGGCAACGATAAGCCTCTATAACCTATATAACGGTAAGGTTAAAACTCTTAGCCTTAGTTCCCTTAATATAGGAGAAGTATAGATCTATATAGGTCCGAGTAGCTATACTAGTAATATTACTATAAGGTAGACATAGTATACTAAACGAAGTAGAGTCCTCTAATAGTAGCTTTAAGTTCTACTAAGTAATCTTACTACTAGCGTAGTTACTCGTAGCCTCTAGATCTTTAGATATAAGATACTTGTTAGTAAGTTCCCCTACCTATCTACCTCGTAGTACGAGGCTACGAGACTTAAGCTTCTATACCTATATAGCGAAAATCTCTAGACCGTGTATATAGTCGATATCTTAAGAGTAGGTAAGCTTATCCTTAGCTTCGAAGGATACTAATATATAGACCCAATTAGTACTAATTCCTTCGACTAGTTCTAGAACGTTACTATTTAAGTATATTACCTCTACTAGAGGTAAGTTACTCTTCTCTAGTATCTCGTATTCGTAATAGAATTTAGTAAGCTTTAGTATAGAGATAAGTTCGTATATGTAATTAGGTCGAAGTATAAATATAAGGAGCTATAATAGTAGATTCTATTAGACTAGCTAGTTACTAATACTATAGATTTGTAGTAGATTAATACCTATCTACTTCTCTAGTAGATAGCTACGAAGATACTAGTAATACATTATAGTCTCTATAATTATATTATCTATAAGGCTATATTCCTTTCCCTTAAGATCCTTAGCCTAGTCGAAGATATTGTTAACTACTATACTATCTTATTTAGCTTTTATCTCCGAGATCTCTAGCTACCTAAAGGCACGAGTAACTATACTTAGGAATCGCTCTAGTATAACTAGTAATAGACGTCCTAGTAGGTTAGGTACAACCCGAGAAATTGGGTCCGGGTTCGGTTTCTTGGTAGGAACCGGACGATTGGTTTGGGTTCGGGTTCTAGGACCTACACTAATTTCGGGTTAGAACCCGGACTTTTTCCGGGTTCTACAAGCGTTACTTAAAAGACCGGCTATACTACCGGCTACATAAAGGAAGCTTCACTTTTGTACTACTTAGTACTCGTCCTATAGTATCTACGTATCGCCTAGGTCGCTATTGCCGTAGAAACCT